>JABXWE010022366.1:0-17695 GCA_014611495.1 Limonius californicus | reverse complement strand
AGTTCGTATTTTTAAAAGCCCAATTGAAATTACACAAAAACGGAAAATGAAGTGAAATGTATATGAATGGCAACGAACAACGCGCACTTCAATTATGTTAGAATAGTTTATAAATATTATTAAAAATTAGGAGTGTTATTCAATAATATTATTTTACATTACAACTTATTACTATTAAAAAAAAGTTTAACAGAATTAATTCATAATATTGTATTACTTATTTGTTAATATGGTGTAACAATATTAAGATATAAATACCTATTTTTTTCATAATACAAATTCTTATTTGTGTAAGCGGAAGTTGATAAGCATTGTTTGATTTACCGAGAGCTCCGCGCACGCGTACTATACACTATGCAAATGCAGTTTACAAGCAAGCAAAATTTATTCTTGCATCAAATATTAATAGCGTTGCGTAGCGTTGTTGTCAAATTTAGGGCTTTGTATAATGCATAGAATAATGTGCGGCTCGTAAGATCGAAAAAACATATCCAAAGTGTGTATCTCATATATACAAAAACACAGACGCGCCCTCTACCGGAATTATGTATCAACTAAACGTGTATGTTTTGAGATAAAAACTGTCAATACGAAGCCAATTAAAATTTTGCCATCTGACTGCAGTCGCATGTATTAAGTGAAATAATAAGATATACACACAAATTTTTACGAAGCCCGAACTCGGGCCTCGTATTGATGTGGAGGGCTTGGTATTACACGCAGAGTATGGCATTTTGGGCTTGGTATTGACGGTTTGCATGTATATATATATATATACTATATATATATATATATATATATATATATATATATTTATCTCATGTGCATCTTTTTTGCCATTTAACAAAAATTGTATTTTTGAATATAGGATACACTGTATAATAAGAGACGGTTGAGTATTTGTTGTATTCTATGAGGATAGTATTTAAATAAATTTGTGTCAAAGGCACTTAGGATAGTCAAAAATAACATTCGAATAGATAATAATTGTATTATACATGAAAAACTCATTTAATACCGATATAATTCATTGCAGTATGGTGGCAGGTCGCTCGATTTTTGGGCAAAAAGTCGATTATGGCTTGCATTTGATTTCCCAGCTTTGCCACGCAGCGATTGAAAACCTTGATCTGCAACCCTATATACACAATTCTCCAATTCAGTTGGCAACCGAAGGAATTTAATGCTAAAAACCGTTTCTGGAATTTCTATCGTTCGGATTTGAAGGTAAAGTGTAAGTCTCCCCTGTTTCCATCGTAGCGCTGAGGAGAAGCACGCGGCGGATCTTGGCCGTAGAAAGTAAAAGGCTGTTGACGTTAATTCATTATTACAACGTTCTACTGTAACAACAAAGACAATTTGAAATAATACTGATACTGCATGAAAAACTGAGATCAACAGTTATTCAGTTCGTTCACTAATACGAAATCTCCATAATATGGAATTAATTTAACACAATATATTAACTTTTAATTTATTATATGATTGTTGGTTAACCTTTTTAAAGGGCCTCGTTAAAGCGGAACCTTGTCATAGACTTTCGGGCAAGGTTATCAGACGTACTCGAGTTAACTGTGCATAAGTAGCATTTATCGCAATATTGTATTTAATAATTGATCATTTATAATAATATTATGTAATACACATTTAATGTTTTTTAAATAAAATATCACACAGTAGGTACATTAACTTTAATTTCTTCTATTCTAACTGATGTTAGGTTAGCTGTGTGTTTTGACGAGCAATTGAAGCCATTTGTTGTCGAAGAACTCTGGTGGCTAGTTCCTATTGCTCTTAAAGTAATCTAATTAAAAATATTGTAACTCTAAGAATTTTTTCGAATAATTTGTTATCATATATTATTGCTATCGTCAATTTTTGTAATAATCAAAAAATGGTGAATGAGCCTATTTTAAGTTTGAATAATCAAGGTTGTATTGTATTGCACCAAAGTTACTCTTATGCTCAAAAATTTAATTTCGAAATTGTTTTTTACAGCCTTGTTGCTACCATTCTCGTGTTTTAGAATTTATTCAGAATTTCGGTTTACGGGTGTTTTTCAATATGAACCAGTGCAGTGCCTTATACACTGGTTATGTTACAAACCAATTTGACCCTATTAAATACCGATAGGTTCTGTGTAAATTTAAATAAATTTCTCAAAATTTGAATAAGTACATGCCTGTTTTAGAAGTTTCTAAGCGCCAGTTCCCAAAAATGTAGTGGCCCACCTTGGCTTTTTAAAGGTTTCAGGTTAAGATACGCCACTCGGTCTATAGGAATGTAAGGTTGTCGAATTCAAGGTTCTGTTTAGGATGTTGTCGGAAGTTTAAATGGAAATTAGGTTGATTTATGTTTTATGCAATAAACCTGCTAGGAAACCAAATCAATGAAAATTTATACTTCCGTGTACAAGTTTAATTTCGCAACGATGACGGAAAGGGAAATTCGGAAAGCGTATAATCTCCAAAAATTTAAATGATACCTGTAGGAAATATTGCACTCTTAACTTTAATAACATTGTGTTGAAGCACGCAATAGCGTGACTAATCTGGTTAAAAAGTTTAGGGAAAAAGCAAATTTTGCTGAAACGCATAAGCTTTAGTTGCGCGTAAAATGAGTTTCAAAATTGATCATGCAAAGATAACGACTTAACATTTATTAGTAATAGTTTTCTAATTATGCACTTGTATTGTACAATAGCACAAATTGTCATGAACTTAGGTCATTAACTTGTGTTTCCTGCTTCCTGTGATGTAATTAACGAGCGTTGTGTAAAATTGATCAGTTTTGGGTTAATAAGTTTGATATGATGTTTTGTGCATAATTTTAGTATTAAAATTTGTCAACGCGAATGAACACAAATACCATTTTTGTGAATATACACAGTTAAAACAAGGAATATTTATCAACGTTAATAATTTAAGAACAGTTATTTAGAATAACAACTGCAATTACTTTGATATTCCAACTGTAACATTTTTCAATAAGAAACCTGGCGTTTTTAAACTTGTTAGTTCAAGTTCTAATGCCATCGTCGCATAGAGTATGTATTACACAGTTGATGTGTACAAGTAAGTACAGAAATCTTTAATTT
The DNA here is from genome assembly GCA_014611495.1 of Limonius californicus. Lineage (NCBI taxonomy): Eukaryota > Metazoa > Arthropoda > Insecta > Coleoptera > Elateridae > Limonius > Limonius californicus. The sequence goes on along the minus strand of JABXWE010022366.1, from coordinate 14,598 downwards.
TTACATTTTATTATTCATTATACAAAAAAAGAAAAGTTAATAAGGTATACGATCTCCGTGAATAGCTAATAAGCTTTGACAGCTCGTTGGTATGGAATGAGTTGAATTAGCAAAGAGTCCAAATCAAACTGAAGTTCAGAAATTGTACGTGGTTACATATTTCGTGCATACATCGTCGATCGGAAGACTATTAGGGGAATTTGCTGGCCAGTCCATTCTTTCGATTCCCAATACATCAAGCCAGTTGTCCATGATGTTGAACAACGGGTCGCAGAATCTACTCTAGATACCCTTAATAGGAAGCAAGATAGTAATTCTGAATGAAGTAAAGATCCGTATGACCTCCAGTACTTATCGTGACCCATACTATCACACCGCTACCTTCATGTTGTGTTAGTTCCGGAACAAGTCCTGGTGTATTTCCTATCAGGAAACTCCAAGTCCATCATCTGATGAAGACTACTCGCGTTGGAAAGCCACATAACGGTTAAATCAACCATGGAAACAAATACTACCACTCCGTAATGAAGATCACCCTTGGGCACGCACAGACTGAGAAAAGCCTTCGCTAGACATCTACAAAATATATTTCAACGTCTACCCAATTTGAAGTACCCAAATTGTACGTGGTGGCATATTTCGTGCAGCACATCTTCTTTATGCATCCCATACATCGTCGATCGGTATACCATTAGGGGAGTTTGCTGGCCAGTCCATTTTATCCATTCCCATTTCACGAAACCAGTTGTCTACAATGTTTGCTCGATGTGGACGAAAATTATCATAAACCATAAACATGAATTGTTCTCCCACTAATGCTGTGCACGGAAGAACAACGGGTCGCAATATCTAATCTAGATAGCCTTGTTGGGAAGCAAGATAGTCATTCTGAACGAAATAAAGATCCGTATGACCTCCAGTACGTATCCTGGCCCATACTTTCACACCGCCACATTCATATACTGGTCGTTCCGGATCAAATAGTAGATTATTTCCTCGTTGGGGTTCACACCATATTCAAACTTAGCTATTATCTGGTTGCAAATTGAATCTTGACTCATCACTGAACAACACTTGACCGCAGTCAATATTGCTCAATTCCTATGCTCCTCTGCCCATATTTTGCGAGTTGTTTTATGATTCGCAGTGAGCGCAATGCAAACCAGCGGTCTTCAAGCATATAGACCGACGTCATGACGACTATTTTATATTGTTTGTGTTGATACCAGCCTTCCTGTAGCAGCAGCAAACTCACCCCGAAGCTGGGTTGCATAAGAGTTCCATTTCTACGTGCAAGTGGCGAGAGGTAACGATCATTTCTTGGTGTAGTTGATGCTGACCCACGTTATCCTTACCTTCGCCAAGCATCTCCCTTTTTGAGAAAGTCGGGAAATTACACTTTGACTCAACCCAAACAGTTGGGTAATAGCACACTGTGTTCGTTCACCTTCTGATTAACCTACGGCCCTTCAAGCTTCTAATTCAGACAGATTATGTTGCTGTTCCATTCTTAATTATAATTAAAATTAAAAACCACCACTAGTAACCAATAAAGTAAAATCTGTAACCAAGAGCGTGTTGACGCGCGCTTTACTACCTTCCAGCGATGATCGCGTTTCTACTTGAATGAAATGAAAACGCTACATAGCTTACGGTTTCTTGTGTAAAAATGTTGTTAAATACTCTTTTGAGCGGTGTACTTGGACTTTAACCAATTCCAAATATATCGTCTCTCCGAAAAACGCGTATCAAATTTAGTCGTATCAAAACGTTTTTGCAATAAATGTTTCTGAACACGAAAGCGGCTTATGATATAACCTTCCCCAATAAGATAAAAGTGAGTTTTACGTAGTTTCTTATTAATTAGGAGCAACGCGTTAGTTAGTCATTATTTACATCATTTAGGTGTTATATAAACTTAAAATACTATTTTAACTCAAAGTAGTTATATCATTATCTTAAATATTATAAGTTAATTGTTTATTAAATAGTGTTACTATACATTTTAATAATAATACGTTCATATAATTTACTGAAAGATATGTAAAAGGAATTTCTAAAGTAATCAAGATTTGTACATGCTTTGCGTGTACCAGATTAGTGCGATTATATTTTAATTTATTCCGAGACCCTCGACAAAAACTTCTACTGCGATGTTAATTATTTTCGAGTTATATTTCTGGCAACGTTAATTAACTGTCTAGAATTTAATATTTCAGTTTTAAAGAGTTTTAATGAAATTGTTGACGAAATTTATAAGATTCTGTGTGACAAAGCTATTATTCAAAATAAATCCGTGCTTTACCATTTATATTTCTTTTAGGATTATAGTTATGAAATATTCTTGTTGTTTTCACTAATTGTCTTAGGTAGAAACGTGGTCGAATCTATTTAAGTTCGTTCTAGGTATATTAGAACAACTCTGTAATTACCAACTAGTAGGCTACCTATAGCAAATAAAAATAACTCGAACGTGAGGGTTACAAACTTTATTCGGATCAACGGTTAAAATAGGTTGTTCTGCTTTTATAATTGGTATAAAAAATACCTTTCTATATTTAAACGACATTGTTGGTATTCAACTAAATCCTGTTCCTTACTGGGAAGGATTGTCCAATTATTAGTGCTACTAAAATTTGTACATGCCTACATTATGATCAGCGTAGTTATCGATGCAAGTTGTCCATAGAGCAGGAAGCAAAAGTTTTACTTACGTCAGACCATTTATAACCTCTAAAAGAAGTATTTATAGTTGTCAAAGTAAAGATTTTTTATGGTAACTCCATGATTTTCATCGCACCCAGCTTAACCTAGCTCAGTAGATTTAATACTGTACAGGGGTCTAACATACCCCACCCTTGAAAAATCCCATGCCCCAGCTACAACTAAAACACCACCACAAACATCCTGGGAAACTGCAGTGCTCAAAATTCGACTTTGGTAGAATAACTCCGAAGTAAAGCTCGCGGCCGCGGTGTCCCTAAAGCAAAGTTGAGTTTAGTTTTTTCAAAGTATTTATTTCTGATTACATAATTAGAAAGTGAAGCGGTTAAAATCCTCGTATACGTTTCATGAAGTCTGGCGCACGTAATAAATAATTTTGATTGTGGGGCAAGCGTGGGTAAGTTATTTACAAATTCTGTATATGTTGTGTAATAAATAGCCATGCAGATGTTTTGAATGTTTATATGTAAGCAAAGATAATATTCCGTTTAAATAAGGAATTTTCTAGAACATCAGTTAAACATGCACTAAACATACTATACGACTTCCTTTAGATTACAATCTGATTCTAATACCTAATAAACAGAATTACAACCCATCATATTATTATAAGCACGGACACAACCTGTACCTTTGTTAACTATATTTGACTGTCTAATTTTAATTGCGTTATTCTGTGTGATACAAATCTTTGTTTCAATGTAAAGAAAATCGCATAGTATGTGTAGTACATTTTTAATACATTCTTGATTGAATTTGGTTTTGTTAGCTATTAAAATGGCTAAATTATATTCAAGGTAAGGTATCAGTAGGTCTTAACGGCAAGGTTATGTATCAAATATTTTGAAGAAACTTTTGGAGAGTCTATCCAGGAGGAACGTCTACCAGGTGCAAAAGCCTTAATATATGCGGATCGTAATCGCTGCACTTTCTAATTTATGACTTTTGGACTGAAGTAAAGAAATTTAGTTTGGTTTCAATTATTGTCAATCTGCATCGACAATACATTCGTCGTATTGTATTTATATATTGGAAATGTGTTATCAAAAGAACTGGAATCAGTGTGTTATTTACAGCTATTTCAATATAGAGAACACAATACTGCATTATCGAATAGGGTAATGGTTTGACGTCAGTCTGGTTTCGGGTAGGTGGAGCGTTGAGGCTATGTAAATTTAACTACGTTGGAAAAAGCTGCTGCTGTTTTTACCTGTTCGTTTGTAAAAACAACAAAATAGAGTGATTGAACAAAAGGAAAAAATAAAAGGCCATTAAATGTTGGAATAAATTTCAATATATTTCAAATTAAGCAGGAATTTCCAAAATATTCAATTCACTTTAGATACATTAACAATACACGTCATTGTGGGCTCATAGCAAAATTGTGCAATTATATTTGTCCCCTTTGTTTACGTTTAGATGTTGCATAGTTGTGTAGGTTGCTTCAATCTGTGTTCAGGCATTATAAAAAGCACATGCTTGTGAGTCATGTCGATGAATATTTCAAATTAAACCGCAAATCCCATGATCAATAATTACCATTATGCAAAAAAGATTATTACCGTGCACAATGCTGAGAATTTAACCATACTTCGTTTTCCATGGACTTGTCACACACGAAAGGTTTTATACTGTTTGTAACTAGATGTTAATTTAATAGAAACGTTAATGTAACAGTTAAGGTCACATTTAAATGAAATCTGTTGTACAAATTAGATTTAGATTTGCATTCTATGATATTAAAATATTTTATGAAAAATTTCATTGGTACTTTAGCCCGCAATGTTTTGTGATTTTACCTTTTCTACCAGAAAAACTTTACCCACAAAAGTTATTACCAGTTTTGTTTACGGCAAAGAACTACAATTTTAATTACCACACGGGACGATGTAACGCCTAATGACTAAGAAAGCTAAATTTAACTTTTAATTTGTTGTAGCCTTGTCTAAAGTAGTTTTACTTAACAGTCCAAAGCCAAACAACTACAATTAGATGACTAAAGCGAGACAATCTTGAATATCCAAACACGATTGTTGCAATTAACAGTAATATTATAGTGCGATTAAAAAAATGTAAATTGATCACCTACGTAATAATAATAGGGCGGCGTGTTTGATTAGTTCAGAACTTGCGAACCCACCGGAACGTAATCTCCAATTTGACCAATTAAAGGCATGCGAATTGTGAGCCATTGGCAACCGCGATTAATTGTAAGTTCATTTTGACCGCGTCATATAACTTCAGAATGACCTTTGACGGTAAGGAAGAGAGAAAGATTAAAAAAGAAACTCTATTTATTTATTATTGCTTTACCTAGCCGTTACGATCAGTTAGTTTATGCATGCTAACAAAATTATTCCTTACCCATAGGTAAAATCGGTTTTAGGTTGTTTGCTCGCCACCACTTGTTCTAGATTATTTGCTCGCTGGAAGCGATGACAGATGCTCGCGAAGCAAGTTGCTTACAACCAATTGCTCTATTGCCGAGTCTTTACTGGGAGTGATGCTTGCCACCGATTGTTTACTGGGAGCTATACTCGCGAAGAGGGCTGCTAACCACCAATTGCTTTATTACCGTGTCCTTGCTGGGAGCGATTCTCGCGAAGAGAATTGCTCGCCGCTAATTGATCTACTGTCGAGTCCTTGCTGGAGCGATGCTCGCGTAGAGAGAAGCTCGGTGGTGAGCCAATTTGTCTATTGCCGAGTCTTTACTGGGGGCGATGCTCGCCACCGATTGTTTGTTGGGAGCTATACCCGCGAAGAGAGCTGCTCACCACCAATTACTTTATTGCCGTGTCCTTGGTGGGAGCGATTCTCGCGAAGAGAATTGCTCGCCGCTAATTGACCTATTGCCGAGTCCTCGCTGGGAGCGATGCTCGAGGAGAGAGTTGCTTACCACCAGTTGCTCTATTGCGCAGTCTTTGCTAGGAGCGGCTTGCTGGGAACGATGCTCACCGCCGATTGCTTGATGGAGACGATGCTCGCCACCGATTGCTGGCTGGGAGCAATGCTCGCGAAGGGACTTGCACACCACCAATTGCTTTATTGCCGAGTCCTTGCTGGGAGCGATGCTCGCGAAGAAAATTACTCACCGCTAATTGATCTATTGCCGAGTCTTTGCTGGGAGCGATGCTCGCGAATGGAGTTGCTTACCACCAATTGCTCTATTGCCAAGTCTTTACTGGGAGCGATACTCGCCACCAATTGTTTGCTGGGAGCTATACTCGCGAAGAGAGCTGCTCACCACCAATTACTTTTTTGCTGTGTGCTTGCTGGGAGCGATTCTCGCGAAGAGCATTGTTCGCCGATTATTGATCTATTGCCGAGTCCTCGCTGGGAGCGATGCTCGCGAATAGAGTTGCTCACCATCAATTGCTCTATTGCGGAGTCTTTGCTAGGAGCGGCTTGCTGGGAACGATGCTCACCACCGATTGCTTGATGGAGACGATGCTCGCCACCGATTGCTGGCTGCGAGCGATGCTCGCGAAGAAACTTGCACACCACAAATTGTTTTATTGCTGAGTCCTTGTAGGGAGCGATGCTCGCGAAGAGAGTTGCTCGCCACTAATTCCTCTATTGCCGATTTCTCATTAGGAGCGATTGTCGCGATGACAGTTGCTCGCCACCAAGTGCTCTATTGTCGATTTTTCCACTGAAAGCGATGCTTGCCACCGATTGCTCGCTGGGAATGATGCTGGCGATAACAGTTGCTCATTTGCTATATTGCCGATTCCTCTCTGGGAACGATACTCGTGAAGAAAGTTGCTGGACAGCCAATTTTCTCATAGTATATACACAATAGTTAGGTTGCACCGATTAACCGGCAGATAATCGGCGATATTGTCAATTAATCGGTATCGGCCTTGAGACCGATTAATCGGTTTTGAAAATCGGTTATTTTTGTTTTATATTATTATTATTGCTAGGTAGGTATGTTATACCAAGAAAAACAGGGTTAAAAAAGAATTTCGACAGACGTATTGAATTCAACATGTGAAAATGCATAACATAGGTATATACATTACACATTTACGTACATACATTATATATAACACATATACATATATTAAATTATTTCGTAGGGCAGCCGATCTAAATAATCGACGGCCGATTAATCGGTAATCGGCAAATCTGCTTATTGGCATAATCTTAATATAAGTATATCTGCATCAATGCAGAGAATCAAGTTTTATTTTATTTATGTATAATGTTTTTACACATCTTTTGCTTTATAATTAAACCATTTCCTTTTATTTTCAGATACTATAGGTATAGAGAAACTATTAGCTTCTTTAAAACATATATTTTGAGATATTAAGAAAATATTCGTTTATACACCAAGAACCCAAAAAATTGGTTTTGCATAATGTTTATCTATGCATATACGAGTTTGTAGTTGTGGATATTGTGAAAACAGCCGGTTTTAAAATAAGGGGTTTATTAAAATTTATTACATTTAATAAGCTTGAACGATCGTTGCATACCCAGTAAACAACTACGTGATATATGTTGAATTTTAGATAATTTAAAAATATGTACCTACAAGTTAAAAATCACACACTTCTTGTTAATTTTAATAGTAATAATGAAATAAATATTAGGTGATACAAATACAACAGGCAATCTTGCTTTGATTATCGACATTCCTGAATGGAATTTAATTGTTTGTCAAGTATGTGACCCGTGAGCAGTCGGCTTGGCGAGCATAGAGACCAGCGAGCAAACAACAGGCGAGCAAATTACAGGGGCGAACAAACTACAGGCGAGCATTTGGGCGGAAACAGTTAGAATCGATTTGTACAGTTCTCTCAAAACCTTAATTGCGTTGTTTTTTGGCATATATTTGATAAGTTGTTAAAGTCCACGGGCTTAGTGCGGTTTTTTAAAACGAATATATTTGATAGCAACAAATCAAGATACATGATGTTATTACATAAGTGACCGAGATTTGTTTTTTTTATTACACCATATAATCGTAACTATAACGCCCAAGTTAGTTAAACGTGAAAGACTATCGACCTATACGTAAACACATAACGAATCTTTTCGAAGAAAGGTACTCTGATTTGTATGCGATAAATATGGAAATAGTTGAACTATCGACCAATTAACGGATACTCATTAGCTTGTATAATGAAATGTTTTTTCCAAGTTTTTTATTATAGCTCACATGTTTATATAATCTGTAAGAACATGTAAACTTCATATAGCAAGCTACTTCAGCCGGTTTGAAAGTAGTATAATTAACATTAGATCATTTGTAGGTGCTTGTGTTATTACTATATAAGGTATTTGACCTCCTTTGTAAACTACAATTTGCTTGTATTTAGTGTGGCTTATTATTTTGCGATTTCCACAGTGAATATTGTGGATATAGAGTATTGTTATACAAAATAAATTCAGGTTATTATTTCCTTGTAATCGATTGAATTAATTAATTAACACTTTTTGTTTGTTATGAGTTGGCGGTTGAATGTAGATGCGCTAATGTTCAATTTAAAACATACATGTGATACTGGGATACAGTAAACTAAGCAATTCAAGAAATAGTTAAATGACCTTCTAATAATGTGGGAATTCTAAATTGATGACGCATTGAAATAAAATGTTGATATTTTTAATGTACTTTTCGACCCGGAAGAAATTATGAAAGTTTGCGTTTTAAATAACTACGCCAGTTCAGCGATGTTGTATTTTTTTGTTGGAAAATGATAATAACATAACCTATAATTAACTCGTGTTCAGGTTTATTGGGTATCTTTTCGCAGTCCATTATTCTTGTATTTGGTTGTATTTTACCTTGATTTTAATATATTTTAATATAAATTGCCTTAACAATGACCTACAAAATGTATCCTTGGATTTTGCTCTCTTTCATGTGTAATAATAAAACGGCACAAGCGAGATACAAATAAACGTCATGCATTGCTAGCTAGCAGTCTAAAATTCTTTCATAGTGAAGTTTAAATTCTATGACCAATTGGACCAACAACTGTGCTAACTTTGTTGTTAATATTTATGGTGTATTAGACGATATATAGATACTTATAGAACCAACAATTCTAACCGATACGATGGAAAAACTAAAAGTGTATAGAATTGCAAAGCAAAGTACAAAATAGGCGTTGTTTACATATTTTATTAATTAGCTGTTATCAATATAGTCTGTCTAAATAAACGTATGTTTTATGTATTTTTTTTATGGTTTTATTAAAATATATTATGTATTTGAGAAATTGTTCGAAAAATTAAATAGATATTGTTTGTTTCAAATATTAGTTTGCAGAATCTTTGATTATTAACACATATTTAAGTGAGATGTGTTGAAATGCTATGCTGACATCTTTTTTAAACGTAAAATGTGACATTCGCATAATTTTCACTCAACTCAATATCACTAATTTGTATTTGTCCGTGGTAATAATCATCGAGAACGTTCTTTGTATAGAGCCAGAAAGATATTAGTAAGTGAGAATTCAGAAACTATTCGCAGTAGAAGAATTTCGTAATCGAAGGAAATAAAAGGAGTGCTGTAATAGAAGGGGTTCTGAAATAGCGGACTTACACTGCACTTCTAAAGTACATACAGTGCGGTCGTGAAATGTCCTCCCCCCTACTAACTTTTGAACGACTTGATACTTCTTCACAAAATTTTGTGTGCTTTAATGAGAGGCGAAATACTACTTTTTAGCCCATATTTAAATTTTGTAACTATTTTCTTAAATGGCAATGGAGGTCGAGTGACACCTCATTTGAAAGGTATTTTAATTCTGCGTCTGATCCTTGAGTTTAATAAAAAAAATATTCATCCAGAAAAAATGACAGATGATTGAAAATAACAATTTTATGGAAAAAAGAAGGCACACGGAAAATTTTGCTATGTGCTGTCCGGATATGTTGTTGGCCTCGTCGAGGACAACAAATTTTCGTTATGGCCCTTTCCTATAGCTCGTACAGTTCAGCCGCCAGGGGCGTCTAAAGTCGAAACACGAATCGATGTCCAACACGTGTCCACGTCATCGCAGCGGGTCGCTCGTGAGTTCAATCTGTTCGCATAAGTACGGCGCATCGACGGCCGGCGAAGGCGATTGTACTATCCCTGAAGGGGGAACGGGGGACGCCGAAACGTCGAAAAAAAAAACGTAAAAATCAACATAAAAACTTAGCCGGCGTCCCCCGCGGTTCCTTCAGGGATGTTAGAACCGCAAATCGCATAATTTTCCGGGTGCCTTCGTTTTTCCATAAACTTGTTATTTTCAATCATCTGTCATTTTTTTTCTGGATGCATATTTATATGAAACTCAATGATTAGACGCAGAATTAAAATATCTTTCAAATGAGGTGTCACTCGACCCCCATTGCTATTCAAAAAAATAATTCAATATGGCGCCTAGCCGCAGTTATAAAATTTAAATGTGGGCTAGAGAGTATGTAGTATTTAGCCTCCCATTAAAGCACACAAAATTTTGTGAAGAAATATCAAGTTGTTCAAAAGTTAGTAGGTGGGGAGGACATTTTACGATCGCACTGTATATTTTTTTAATTGTGATGTGTTCAACTACCATTAACTATCCATTAAAAAAACATTGATATATTAACATACCATTATACATTGTCAGAAACAATAATATTTAGTTCACTAGAAGTGTGGTCGGCAGAACGTTCGATATCTGGACAAAACGTCAATTATGGCTTACGTTCGATTCCCCAGCATTACCACGCAGCGTATGTAAATCTTGTGCTGGAACCCACCGTACACAATTCCCCAATTCGTACGGCTTAATGTCAAAAGCCTTCTCTGGAATTTCAGTCGTTCAGATGTCGACGTTAAATTGTAGGTCCTCCTGTTTCTACCTTAGCACGAAGGAGAAGCACGTGGCAGAGAAAAGGCTGGTGCTCATCCGTGAGACGAAAAGGCCATTGGCGATACTAGAAATGCAAAAATTAAATAAAAAAAATATAATGAAATTTCATATGAAGTTGTTACATCAGGTTATAATTTCAAATATTGTAACTTAAAAATTAGTTTGGGTAAATATGTTTATATTTCGTAAATATTTTCATTTGAACATTTTCATAAGACATTTAAATATAAATCGATTGGTAAAACTGAAATTTTAATATTAGCCTTGATATTAACTGATTTTAAATCCGAGGTTGGAGGTATATCTTGAATTCGTGAATATTTGATTTTGATTCCAGTTATCTAATTTGGTTCTATTAAGTATATTAGCATTCTGTTAATTTAGAATAATACATTTCCAAAGTAGCTACACATGTAAAATGTTTTCTCGAATACATTTAAATTGTAAATGAATCAAATTAATAATACTAATGCAATTTTGTAGCCAAAAATCAGTTAATTTGGAACACAAGAAAGTTAATATGGTTTAAAATGGGCAATAAATTGTACTTGTATCTGTCTATTCCCGTATTTTTATCGACGGTCTTCATTAAAGTTATATGGGACGTAGAAAAAGCCCGAATCGATGTGTAATTCCCTAAATTGGGAAATAGAGCATGACGTGGTGGTCGGAGGCGGAGAAGATGATTAATACAATATGTACCTTCATTATTAATTTCAGCTGAACTTTTGCGTGACCACTTTTATTATTCATTCCTGTTGCGTAGCTTTTTCGGTACCTAATTTTATTTTTTCCGTCTCATTGATAAATTACGAGGGTGATCTTTATTTATTATTTACTGATATACCTCCTACTAATTATATACCAATCGACAATGACAGCAGCCCTAAAGAAAATCAAATCAAGTGTTGCATTTAGAATGGCACTAAAATCTAATCAATTCGTTACCTAAGATTGAATCTGTTAATTTTTAGCAACATGCCAAATGAAATTAGTAATTTCGTTTTCTGATCTTTTGCTTTCAATCTCGTCGAATTAGTGCTTATCAAGCCGGTTTTAAATTCTACATAAAGTAGATATGGTTTGGTGGCCTAATTGAAATGAGAACTAAATATATGCAACAGCGTGTGCAAACGCGTTAATAACTATAATTAAAAACCTAAAGGATTGCAACAACAATTGTGTTATTGTCTCATTTTCAACATAATATCCGTTCTGATTCTAAAATTACTTAGTTTATATAATCCGTTCGTGCTGGAAACGTTGGAAAAGAGCTGCAATTATTTCACAAGGAATTTTTGCAGAGCCTCTGAAGTATCCCGTAATAACACCACATGGCCAAACAAACTAACAACATATTTTTAGGTACGCACGTCGTGACGAGAAAGAAAGATTGAAATATATTGAACTTATTAACTAAACGTAAAATGTCCATGGTGGGTGTCGGTAATTATACCCTGTTTGTTTCTGTTTCTATTTATATCTCCTATTTATCATTCTTAGCTTTTCTAAGAATATGTTGGAATTTATACTATTCAAACATATAACCATTGGCGTAGGAAAAACAGGAAGGCCCACTATACAGTCGTAAATAAAAAGTATTGTTACAATAGTACTTATCTTATCCTTGGTTATTGATCGAAAATGTAGAATATATTTTTTGATGTCAATCAACTAAATTGATTAATATACTTGTAAAGGCAACACAATAACGCTCACAGAACCAATAAACAGCTTCGGAACCGGACTGTCCCCATGAAGACGGAACCAGCAAGAATAAGCACAAAGAGAAATATAGTTTCCAAAAGACAACTAAAGAGACAAAAATGCAGGAAAGATACAATACAATATGTAAGCTTGAATATCATACACTGGAATGGAAATGAACTGGTGGTACTACTCGATATGAAGGAGCATGCTATTAACTTTTGCGCACTTTCAGAAACATAAAGGAAGGGTAAAGGAACAATATAATATCATGATTAGACACTAATATACAGTGGAAAAGAGAAATACCAAAGAACCTCAAAGAAAGTCAGTGGGGTATTAATCAACAATAAATACGAACAAAATGTAGAGAAAATATTTTATATTAATTCTGGATATATAGTGTATATGCTTCTGACGATGGTTAACCAATAGAAGACGTAAATGCCTTTTACCAACTTCTACAAGAAGAAATCAACAAAATACCGAAAGGACAAGAAGCTCTAATAATGGGAGTTATGAATGGCAGAATAGGCAATATACCAATAACAGGAGCAAAACAAACATTAATGAAAACCATGTAAACAAAAATGGGGAAGCCCTAATCAACTTTTGCGCCATGAACGATCTAAGACTAAATAATAACTTTTTGAACATAATCCACAATACAAAATCGCCTGGTATAATTCAAGGGGCCAATCGTCAACAATAGACTACATATCTAATATCTAACCGAGATATACATCCATCACAAATTTTGGATGTGAGATCATTAACATCGGCAAATTTAGGACTAGCTCACCGCCGCGGCGCGCCGCCTGGTTCTGTGCAAACTGCACTTAAATATACAGTCCAAAGAAAAAACCACAGCCAGAAAACTAAAGCCAACATAGAATCGATTCCAGACGAAAGTATACGAATAGATTACTTCAAAATTTTAGAACCGACCCGTAAGCACAGACGATAATGCGGAAACAGGATGGAATAAGATCTCAACAAGCACAAATGAAGCAAGGAAGGAAGCATTGAGTAAGAAAAATAAATATAAATGCTAAAATATGCGTAAACCCATGATTTAACCATGAGGTAAAAGAGCTAGCTCAAAAGAAAAGGAAGGCGTATGTAAAGTACCTGAATAAAAGAACAATACAACAAAGCAACATGTACACAGAAATAAGAAACTAAGTAAACGCAAGAATCTGCGAAATAAAGGACTGCTAGACGAAATTCATGAAGGAACGATATCTTTATGGAGCATCAAGAAAGATATGGGGATTGCTAAACAGAAGAAGGTAGGAAGTTAACGAATACACATAAACGTAAATAATAGACGAGAAACCATGGGATAATTACTACAAGAATTTGTACACAGAAGACAACTATACACTTAAAGAACAAACAGCCAAACACGAGAATGCAAGTGAAATTAATGTTAGAACCGATAACAGAAGCAACAAAAACATTAAAAAAGCCCCTGGTCCAGACGGGATAATAAATGAACTGCTGAAACACGGTGGAAAAGATCTAAATGAGGAACGGACAAATATTTTTCAAATTAACTTAGAGCCAAATGAAATACCAGACGATTAGAAGAGCAGCACAACGATTCCCATATTTAAACATGGAGACAAAAAGACCTGAAAATTGCAGAGGTACACTGCTTAATGCGGCCATGAAACTATTTACCAACATGCTGAAAACAATTATCACTAACAAAATTCAACTAAACGATAAACGACAATGTTTTCAAAAGAACAAGTCCACAATGGATGCTATATTTATAATACGCAAACAAATATAACAAGCTATTATATGTGTTCCATCAATCTAACTGAGCCCTTTGACAGACTTAAAGTCAAAGATGTATCAGCTATATTAGAAGACGAGAACGTGCCTATCGAAATAATACGCATTATCAAACAACTAAACTCCCACACGAAGACCAGAATGAGAGTAAATAATAAACTAACTGAAGAAGTTCCAATATCGACCGGTATCAGACAAAGGGATTCCCTAAGCCCTGTTCTATTCAATCTTGTTATGGATAAAATTATAAAGAAAAATACAGACAAGGCGTTCAGAAAAGGCAACCAAGAGATTAAAATAATATGTTATGCAGATGCTGCCGTAGTACGGTCCGAAAACGAGGATAACTTACAAAAAAGTGTCCACACCTTCTATTTAACAGCCAAGAAATAGAATATAATAAGTGGACGCGACTGCCTCCCTGGACTTTCCCATACTGGAAACTGTTCATATCATCTTTATTACAAATAATAATTATATATATATATCAAATTAA
>JABXWE010022365.1:0-25724 GCA_014611495.1 Limonius californicus | reverse complement strand
TATTGTTTTTGCTTTGATTTCTGGAGTGCTGCCCCAAGCAGCTTGTTGAATGTCCACTACAAGCTTTTCAGCTTCGTGATCTAATTGTTCCTTATTTCTCAGTGACACGTTCAGCTGAACTTTGTCGGTCAGTCTTGAACCCCAAATTAGATTGTTTGAGTTGAAGTTTCCTCCAACGATAAACCGTTTTATTAAGCTTTGTAGCAAGCTTAAAGTCTTTTTTTCAGGTTATTCCTTGGTGGGCAGTAAATTGCTGCAACTGTTATCTTGTGTCCTCCTGTTTTGACATTTGTAGCTGTAGCTTGTATTTCTTCCGTTTCCGTTTCTACAGTTTGGTAAGTTTTATATCCTTTAAATTTAACGTTTTTTTATTTTGCAAGAAGTGTCTCTGATATGAGACATATATCTATTTTCTCTACGACTATAATATAATGTATTCATTACATATACCTTTTTAGTTGAAGAATGACAGATATTCTCCATTTCCGTTGGATTCTGTAAAAAACGGTGGGATAATGAATCATTATTCAACGATTTTTGCGGAACCGGAAGCTAGTGGGCGTGGCATGTTAGCGCTTGGGATCACCCACTTATTTTTGAAGTAACTGTCAAAAACGGTTTTAAATTTTCGTATTCGTAAAAACAGTAAGAACTAGGTCGAAATGTTTTTGCCACCAAAAATAACGGAAACCGCGAAAACGACGTGTAATTTACTGCCGAGGAAATAGCAGAAACAGTACACATGGCATAAAATGGTTGTGGCTAGTGAACCGACATACGTCCATCTAAAGCAAAATTTTTATTATACTGATTCGGACCAAACTTTGTAACTTCCTATGAAACAGTCGTAGAGAAAGTATAGTCTCCTACTCGTGTAGAATAGCTATTATTCACTCGGATGATTCTGTCACTCGCCTTCGGCTCGTGACAGAATTTTCATCCTCGTGAATAATAGCTGTCATTCTACACTCGTTGAAGAATATACTATTTTGCATATCCAGGGATACTTGTATCTCATTTTAATGCTGCTGAATACCGTTGCTACTTCAGGCAGCTACTCTTATACCTTTTGTGTCCATTATTTTTATCTTTGAAGCAGTAGCTTTATTACTATTTTGTTCAAGTTTTCTTAATTTTTCGGAGATCGTTTTTAGCATTTTTTCTTGCTGTTCGAACTTTTTTTCCTGTTGTTCAAGTTTTGACATTAGGCTTTGTAGTAGCTGGTTTGTCGAAACTTCTGTTTTCTGTGAGCAAAGGACATATACAGACCAAATTTTAGCAACACAGGATACGTATAAATTGTGTTGTGAAATTACTGGCATTGCATACATTTATGTATCAACTGATGCGGTACAATCAAATTAGGCAAAACTTACAGCAAGATTTGTAAATGCCAAAACAGTATAGCACTCAAGAGATGATTATAAAATAGCTCTTTTCGGTTTGTTTCAAATACGATGTTTAAAACATCACAAACATCAAAATTTGAAGACGTACCAGTCTCCTCCATCCGCCAGAAAAGTCAAAACCACATAAAAAAATTTGAGTAATTACATTCACACTTCGCCGTTGCCTGGTACCAAGTCTGGAATGTGAAAGGAGGAGGGTTTCCAGATGAGGCTAGCAACCTACCCGGGGTAAAAAAGATACATTGCTCACAGAAATTCAACCAAGCCTCGGAACAGAACTGATACATTGTGGACGACACATGCGAGGAAACGAATTGGAATTCTAAGAACAGCGACATGGAACATAGAATCATGGAGAAATAGAGACCAAGAAATCATTCTCGAAATGGAAAAACACAAAATAGACATCTGTTGAGCAAGTGAAACCGGTAAAAAAGGTAAAGGATCTATCAGGGTTGGAGAATATATACTATTTTAGAGTGGAAAAGAAAAATCCGATAGAACTAATGCAGGAGTCGGAATTCTAATAAAACTGAAACTGGAGAATAGCGTTATCGATGCACACTACATAAACGATAGAATAATAATGATTAGGATGTCCCTAAAGAACCAAATATTATATATTGTATCCATTTACGCAGCACAAACAGGAAGGCCCAAACAAGAGAGAGACATTTTCTACGAAAATCTCCAAGACCTATTACATAATATAGTAGGGATAACCCAGTAATGATAATGGGTGATTTCAATGGTCACATTGGTAATTCAGTGATTACTGGAATAAAACAAAGATTTAACGATGCAGATATCAATGAAAGTGGAGAGGAGCGAACTGACTTTTGTATCCTAACTGAACTGCGTATTACCTATACATTCTTCGACCATTCACATGGATGGGCAATAGAGGACGAAAGTCAACAATTGATTTCATACTAACCAACAAAGAGATCCATCACACAACAATACTGGACGTAAGAACACCTACCTCGGCTAATATTGGAACGAAACATGGATTAATACTATGAAAAATTAAATTAAAAGTGGTAACTCCACCAAAGAACGAGGCCCCAGTAATAGAAAGAATAAATATTGAAAAATTGGAAGAAACGGCAATTCGAGCGCTCGACCAATCCAGACTGGAGCACAAATTTCTGGGCAACTCGTGAGGATATGAAGGCTATTCAGTAGGCCATACTCCAATCAATTATAGACCTAGAGGAATACTCTACAAAGCCTAAATTTCTAGGTAATATCTTCAAAGCAGGGTGGCTAATGGTGACCTGTGCAAATAAAGACATTGCCGGTGACTAAGGCGCCTGTTCACCATTCTAAAGCACGAGAAGATGCTCAATTGAACGCTGCTGATGATGTAGACCTACCAAAGGCGACAATTATGAACGCGTACTTCCCCAACAGCCAAGAGGCTAACAGCGAGATAGTCCTGCAGCTGATTAAAGGCCAAAACGATGGCCGAAATACAGCAGAGTGGAGGATACTCCACAGGACGAATAAAGTACATCCACATATCTCACTCTGTTAGTGGACCAACTCTCATTATATACACTGAAGAAGTCAGGCTTTAAAATAAGCTTCACAGCTTTGGAGAGGTGGCGATGAAACCTAAAGGGCAAGCCTCAAAAAAGTACAAGATCAACCATCAACCAAGATCAAAGATGGTGGAGAAACCAAAGTAACAAGGTGAATCCAAATCCAAACCATCCGGAGAGGAGAATGGGAAGAGGCTAGCATGGACTCGCTCAACGCCCAAGAAAGAAGGGAAAATTTTGGAGAAATCTAAGAGCAAGGGTCGCTCGTCGCCCATCTTTAAAGAAGTAAGAAGGCACGGCTACGTTCGCCTCGTTACAGGTGAATCTTCAGCACAACAAAGCTGCCTCTGATGTGCTGAACAGAACATTCACCTGTAACACGTTAGACTGAGTGCTAATCCAATAGTAATACTGACAACCTGGGCTAGACAAGAGGTAGTAATTGCCTCGGCCTATTTTCCTGGGAACTCGGAAGTAATACCGCCCATAGAGATCCACAACCGCATGGGAAGTTTACCTTTTTTCAATCCCACTGTTCCTTGTTTGGGATTGGGAGAGTGTACTTCTTTTCCAACCTTAGTCGGTCTTTCGCTTCTATAACCCTGCAAGTATAAAGATGGATTTCCTTTTCCACTATCTTGGTGATATCTGAGTGACATGCAATCATTTTCTTGCTTTGGCACCTCCCGGTGTCCCGCATTCTAAGTGCAAGTGGGCAACCCTCCGGATTATGTAGGAGGGCGCCACCTGGTAATACTACATCGCCAAGATTTTTCAACACTTGATAGGGCAGCCTCCTGCACTGGTTAAACAAGGGTGGGCCGCTGCACTATCCGTCGGCCATTGTGTCCTTGGTATTTAACGCCGCTCTCCGTAGTCCCCGTACGAGGCCGCCGCCTCTGGAACCCTTGTAGGCGAGTCTGTCTCGTGGCCTTTAACCTGTGTTCTAGAGTGTGTATCAATGTTATATATGTGCTGAATGAGCATTACTCTGATTCTTCCCCAAGGACCTCCTGGTGTGGGAGATACTACCGGCCTAGGGAGTTAAAGCCCCACCGCGACGACATTCACATCTTTAGTGGTGGAGTTTGGCTTAAGGTAGCGCGCTACATCCCAACTTCTTATAAGATATGTATATAACACACAGGATGATTCGATTCTAACCTCAAAATTGTCATCGCTCTTATTTGCACAGCTAGAAAGAAAACCTAAACGGGGACTTGGTGTATACTTTTTATTGAACAATTATTTCCTATGGGGATGCTAAACATATCCCTTATTTTGGCTTATAATGTTTGTAGTTTTTTTGTAAACCATATTTAAAAAGCAAGACGCAAAATTCTACGAGAAGCACCTAACAAAGAAATTATTCAGGGAAACGAGGCTCGTGTTTGGATCTCGTTGAATTAAATACTATGCTAGGGTACATTCTTACCCGGCTGCAGTAGAACGCTCTATTTTGACCAACACACCTACCGTTACAGTTTTGACCTTGAGGAATATTTCTTACAATAAATGCAATTAACCTCTAAAATCGACAAAATTCTATTTATTAAGTTCAACTACTTAGATTACGAACGGGTTATTACATAAAAAAGAAGGAAAGACAACAACACGTATCATACCCCAGGTAGACGACGGTTGAAACACCCTGTATATTACCTGCTTTTTTATATTGCCTTCTCAGTGGTATGTTATAGATATTTAAAATATTAATTAAAATCCACATTAATTTTCAATACTATAATAACGTTTGTCAATAACGAGTAAAAATACAAACTTTAAATTTTTATTGCTTTATATAAATAATCATTTTTATATAATACTTGCATTCAACACATTTTGCTTCTAAATGAAATACAATATCTACATCCATGACAAAATTAAATAATGAACTTTACTGGTAATTAAGTACTAGTACATAAAAATTAAATACATTTACACGTATTGTCGATCTGTTCAAATGTTCAACATTATTTTCTAGTGGAGTTCTCTTCGTAGCTCTGAAATAAAGAGCAATATTATTTTCCTGACTATGGGCATTACTTAAACTAATACCTACATTTTCCGCAATTTTTGTGAGATTGTCAGCCATCGCAGACCCAGTTTGTTGAACCAACGCAAAAAAGAAACTGTTTTGATTTTTTAATAGTAAATGGGGATGATCAAATTCGACAGCAGAGCCGCTATCCATTACTAAAACCCTATTGGAATCCATAATTGTGTGCAGGCGATGAGCTATAGTTAAAACAGTACAGTTTCTAAATTTATTTCTTATTGTCTTTTGAATAAGTATATCAGTTTGAGGATCCACATTGGCAGTGGCTTCGTCTAGAATTAGAATTTTGTTTTTCCTAATAATTGCCCGAGCTAAACAAACTAATTGTCTCTGCCCAACACTAAAATTCGAACCTCCTTCCGACACTCTGCCATTTAATCCTGCGGGTAAATCAGCTACAACCTTTTTCAATTCAACTTCTTCTAAAGCATTCCATAAATCGACATCCGAGTATTCATCGAATGGGTCTAAATTTTTTCGAAGCGATCCCGAGAATAGGACAGGTTCTTGTGGTATTATGGAAATCTTTGAACGCAAATTTTCTAAAGGAATTTTTGTTATATCAATAGTGTCAATTATTATTTCGCCTTCTATTTGTGCCAGTTGAAATAATGCGTAGATAAGCGACGATTTGCCAGCTCCAGTTCTTCCTACTATTCCCACTTTTTCGTTGTATTTAATACTGAAGTTTAATTGTTTTAGTACGTATGGATCCGTAGGTGAATATTTCAGTGATACCGATGAGAATCTGATGTTTCCCTCTTCTGGCCAACATAATGAGGGTACTTTGCCAGTTGGATTTGCTTCGTGTTCTAATTTAGTGTATTCAACCACCCGTTCCACTGCCGTCATTTGATTTTCTAGTTCGGTCCACTGCCGCATACCCCATTGGAACGTTCCCGTTAAACTCATAGCTTGAGTTATAGCCAAACCAACGTTTCCACCATATTCGTCTAAATTAATAATTTTCAACTTCCAAATTTTAGATGATAAATTATTTTTACATACCAGAATCTGCTAGGAAAAAGCTGAACGTAACTACGGCAATATATCCGACGCATATTAGATCTAACCAAAAGCCAAAGGCTCTGGAACAACTTAAAAATAAATACCAAACAGAGCTATGTAAGTCTTGGTGGTCGTCAAATTCGTTTTTTAATATCGTTTGTGCTCCAAATGCACGTATTGTTGTAAGTCCTTGCAGAGATGCACTTATATGTGTAAAAACTGGACTTCGAGCTAAAAGTACGATAAATAACAAAATAAATAAATAACTTTCGATACTTACTGATTCCTTCTAAACGTTTCACATTGCGGCTTGTTTTCATATACACCATTCTTAATAAAACGAAAAGCACTGTAATGATCACTGTGACTATTAGTAGCCATGGGTTTACTAGAGATATCATGACGGTTACTCCTATGATTGTTAAAGCGCACTGAAAATATGCAGAAGAGTAAATATACACTTGAACATTTATTGCGTTAAGATATGCAGTATTAAATGCTAAAACTAAGAGAAAGGGCGTGAGATTTGAGGCGAAAATGATGATCACTTAGGATCAGCAACTACCGCTAGCGCATACTTTTTACAATAAACGTGAACAGGGCAGAGTAAAAGAATGTTAATTTCACTGAAGAATGTAGTACCAAAAATCTATGTGCGTATTATGTATAAATTAAGATACTAACCTGAAGACAGTCAATTGAAACTATTGGTAGTACTTCATCAATGGATCCCATGTCTTTAGAAAATCTGTTTAGAATTCTACCAGAGGAATTTGTAGTAAAGAATAACATGGGAGCACGAACTATGTTAAAAAACATGTCATTGTGTAATTTAATCGACGCTTTCATGCAATATCTGAAGAATGATAGGGATCGCAGCAATGTTAAAATCAAAGTGCTTGCTACTATCGTTGAGTAAATATAAAGACAAGTATCCCTGGATAAATTTAAAAAACTGTCGTCAGACGATACGTCTGTCCTATTGAGTTCTGATTTAGCTTGCTCCATATTAACCCTGCATGAAAAACGACCATATGCAATTAATAGAAAAACATAAACAAATTTGACTCACCAATATGCAAGAAAGTAATCTGTAAGGTTTACTGAACCTTGTGTTATGATAAACAAGAACAAAATAACAAAACCGGTAAATAATGACCCTCCAGCTTTAAAATACGACATGTAAATATCATTTGATACGTTTCCTATGCTTCTTTGCTCTTTAACTTGCATCTGTGCTCCCCTGCTATTGTTGGCGATATATTGATTTTTAATTATACTGTCAGTTGCCGTTTTCGTTTCTTCTTCTATTGCTTCTCTATTTTCCTGTAGTTGTTTAGCGAACTCTTTTCCCGATTTCGTAATTCTTTGATATGTCCCACTTACTGTTATTCTACCGTTTTCCATCAAAAATATATAATTAACATTTCGTAAATACTGAAGTTGGTGAGTGACTAGGATAGTACATTTGGGCTTTAAAAATTCGGTAATACATTCGTCAAAGAGCTGTTTACCTACGTGGGTATCAACGGCTGAAAGAGGATCATCTAGTAAATATATATCGGCTTGTTTGTAAACAGCTCGTGCTAAATTGACTCTAGCTCTTTGTCCCCCACTTAACGTCACTCCTCTTTCCCCAACTAGAGTCTCATCTCCATATGGGAGAAGTGCAAGATCTTTTTCTAAAGCACATACTCGTATTACTTCGTGATACCGTTCTAATATCATGGATTGACCAAAGAGAATGTTTTGCCTAACGGTTCCAGCAAATATCCAGGGTTCTTGAGAAGCATACGAGATCTTTCCTTCTATGTTCATAGTTCCACTTAGTATAGAAAGTTCTTTTAGAATAACGTGTAATAGGGTAGTTTTTCCACATCCCACAGGCCCTATTATTGCCACTAACTGTTCTTTTTGAGCCATAAAATTGATGTTGTCTAAATTATTTTCGGAATAGCTTGGAATCCATTTTGCCGAAACGTCTTGTAAATTAACTTCCACGTTCTTAGCAGTATTATCCAAACGTTTCTCTAAATAAATAGTTCCGTTACTGTTGCCGTTTTCTTCAACCACCTTCTTACAAATCTTAGTTTCCTTGTTCGTTTCTACTTCATCGTACAAAAGAAATTTTTGTATTCTGGAGATGGATACTTTGATCTCTGCTACTTCTGTTATCCCACGAGGAAATTGTTTACTCATAGTTTGTTTCAAAATATTATAAAATGAGGTTACAACAAAAACATACTCTGCTTTCGGTGTATTTCCAAGAAGCACATATGTCAAAATAGTCAAAAAGACTGCAAAACTGGTAGTAAATATTGTTAGAGATAAAAGTAGTCCTCTTATGTAGCTTGTGGCACGTACATATCGTATCTCTAACCTAAAACAAAGATAAAATTAAATTATATTTTATTATTACTATAAAGTAACTACCAAACTTTAAATATGTAATTAATGATGTAATCAAAATAGTTATAAACTTACACTTCTTATGTTAAATACTTAAGAAACTAAACTTACTTTCGGACCATTGCAACTAGCATTGCAAATGGTTTCTCCCAGGTGTACATTTTAATAACTTGAATACCGGAAATAATTTCGTTCATTAGTCTAACCCTCTCATCTGTTTTAAAGGCAGTCTTTAGGCGGAACTTGGACGTGCTTCTACCCAAATACACTAAAATAGATTATTAATTGCAAAAAGAGTTACAAATACATATATTTACTTTGAAACGGAATAAATAGCACCATGAAAAATACCCCAACTGTCGCTGTTAATCCCAAAATATAGTACAATAGACATATTATAATAATAGTTTCCAGAGGTACAACCCACAAATGATGGGCATGGTGTATAGCACGATCACATCTGTTTACGTCGTTCGAGAGTAAGTTTACCATTTGTCCAATTGTTGTTCCTCCAAGTACTGATTTGCTTAGTCGTAAAGACTTTCTGTAAATTACAGAACAACAAGCGATTCTTAATTTCATTCCAAATTGTTGTAAATTTAACATATATGCGTGACCTGCAATTACGTTAAAGAAAGAGGCCCCAACTATTATACCGGCGTACATATAGGCTTTATTTTTGGAAATATTATTTTCATTTTCAGAATAATACGATATCAGCTGGGACAAAGCAATTGGCTGAGAAATTCTAAAATATAAAAGAATACATTTATTTTTATAAACTGATTTCGTTTTTAGTTATTACTTTATGACCAGTTCGATGAATAACAAACATACTCCAAGAATCATAAATTCCAACCCTAAAGCTCTTGCAATAGCCCTCCATAAGGATGGCGACTTGCGTAAGCTAAGTTCTTTCAGCCACGCTTCTTCTAATTTATCCCCTAATTGTTTTGATGCATGATTTTCCAGATGTTGAGTTATATCTTCTTCTTGGAGATCTTTTTTTAATCCTTTTAGAAAAGTTGAGATAGTGTATCTAAAAAACAAAAAAATAATGCAAATGAAATCACTTTCGGGTTAACTTACGCAAACGTTATTATTGAAAAAACATTGGCTCCTTTTCGAGGATTTACTTCTCTGTTAATTTTCTGCTCGCTCTCCATTGTGTTGTAGATTTTTTAGGTTGGGAGGTACCACTATTTCTTGTCCAATTGCTTCTTCCCGTGTTCACATGTTTCAACTAAACAAAATTTATATAGTTAATAAAAATATTAAAATGACTTCAGGGTATTCATAACGATTTGATGCAAATAAAGTTATATAAATTTGTTTCTTTTCGCAACAGTTTTTATCAAATAATTTAAATATTTAATATAAAGCTATAGAATTAACCTTGGCATGTTGAATGATGACCGAACTATTTACTACTGTTATTAGATAATGTAAGTTGAACAAATATCAGCAAATCGTGTTCATACTTGCTTGAGATTTTAACACGTTAAACGATGAAATCACTGCCAAGGTTGATATACAGTAGTGGAATGCTTATACTTTTTTTCACGTCAGTTTCTGTTAACAGAACAAGTCGGTACATCCCGAAGCAAATCACTTGTTGCCAATGGACGTAATGCTAACTTTTTTTAATTCGTTGCAGTTAAAAGTCTGTGAACGTTTTTAATACGTAATTGTAACTAACAATCTTTATGACAAACTGATATGTTTAATGTATTTTGCTTGAAATCTAAAACAGCAGGATTGATTAAAACAGTATCAGCTTATCTGGAATAAAACGTGCAGGCCTTTTGCGTCATATTTTGTGTATTGCGTCATAAATATCTGTAATCAGACAAATGACAATATGATTTGTTTCGCGACCATTTAATTTGTGGAATTCCGCCTTCGAAGTATTCATGGGAGGGCTATGACCTGTTGCACAACATTATAATATTTGTATTTTATATGCGAATGCTTAATTTTATCTTTTCAAGGTTATTTATAAATAAAATAAATATATCGTGGGTATTATAAAGTTAAATAGTTTTTAAGTGTCTTACCTGTAGGATTTTTCAATTAAATATTTACTCGTGTGTGCATTCCTACTTGTGTATAAAATATACATAAAATAGATATGTTCGACAATGAAATACAATGCTTTGAGAATAATAAAGTCAAACTAGGTAAACAGTAAATAGATAAGATATGATAATAACAATTTATGCAAACTTATTATTTTGGGGTTTCCGATACTTTATAATGTGGTCATATAGTGAAAGTTCAGGTGGGGCTATATATCAACATTCCCATTTTCACTACAGGCAAACTATCTTCCATGTCGAGGGCACTGAATACTCCCTTCGCAATTACAGCCGAAACTTTAGGATTGCTGTGTGGAGACCATAACCACTCACCACCGAGGTCGTTGTTATGTTATGTAGATACTTCATGTCATAAAAGTTTGAATTCAAAAAACGATTTAATCTGAACAAATTAACCTGCAGACAATAATCGATAGCAGTTGATGAAATTTAAGGTTTAAATACATGGTTTGCAACAAGCAATTGACCTCCTAGTTCCTACCGCTTATAATCAAAATCTTCCACTTATGTATGTCTAGCGGGAAACTACCTGCCACTAGTGTGGAGGCCCACTAAGGTTGCTTTCATTCCTAAACCGGGGCGAGTATCGTATACCCAGACAAAAGCATTAGAACAGCCTAATATCGTTTTGTTTAAAGATTATGGAAAAACTGATAGACAGGGGCTATAAAAACCAATCCCCTCAATCATAATCAACATGCATATCAATCAAGAAAGTCATGTGAACATGCATTGCACAACATTCTCGGTAGGGTAGAAGCATCAATAATTAATACAGAAAAAGCTCTAGCTATCTTTTTGGGCATAAAGTGGGCATTTCACCTCCTTTGAATCAATGATCTCTTTCACTCGCAAACACGGGGCTGACGACAACACAAACAGAGAGATAAAAACCATGTTAGGAGGCCGCCAAATTCTGGCTTGTTTGAGAAAAGAAACTCTCAGGGTATGTGCTGCCAAAGGCTCCCCACAAGGGGAGGGTTGGCCCCGCGTCTGTGGAACCTGGTAATAAATAAACTCTTACAGTTACTCAATGATGAAGGGTGGTACGCCCAAGGTAACAAGGCAAACATTCAACAATTATGCCATCCCTCATGCAAAGGGTGCTAAACATCATCCCAAGGTGGTAAACCGAAAACCTCAAGGTAAATCCCTGCAAAACATCAATAATACCCTTCACCAAGAAAACAGATACAGGACCATTTAACAAACTGACAATCTTTGGTGAAAGAATTTAGGTTAGCCAGGAGGTGAAGTATCTGGGAATTAGCTTAGATGCAAAACTGAACTGGAACATACACCAAGACAAAATCTTAAACAAAGCGAAATGGCCCTTATGATAAGCAGAAGCATATTTGGGAAAACACGGAGACTGAAGCGAAAGATGATCTAATGGTACTACATTGCGGAAATTAGAGCCACGATACTTGTGGCACCCGAGTGTCTGGCCTAAGGTTGAACAAACAATAGTCATCGCAAAACTAACCAGGATACAAAGACTGGCCTGTTTATGTATTTATGGAGTCATGAACAGCACTTCAACTGCATCTATGGAAGCCCTTGTGGGACTAATCCATTTGATTTAACATAGTTAGGTATGAAAAACTATGTCACTCAGGTGGCGGCCATCCTCTTGAATGCACACTTCAAGTCTGTGCCGGAAGTCATCCATAACTTTGGCTAACAGCTCTCGTTCAATCAAATGCACCTCTTCTGTAATGACATCTTGCAACTCCATTAAATTACGGGGTTTGTGAACATAAACATGTTCTTTTACGTATTTTTTAAGCCATCGATGCGTTGGCAGTGTGCACTGTGGCATGATCTTGTTGAAAATAAACATTTTTTATGTTTATTCGTCGTGCATGTTGTCGTTGCCGATCGACTGAGGCTCGTCATGATTGCTTCTGTCACTCTGGCGATGTTTTCTGGTGTCCCCCCACTTCTTCTAGGGCCTAGCGGCTTTTTCTTTGTAAGGTTTCCTCTTAATCTGAAACCTTCAATCCATCGCAGGATCGTATTGCGGCTTGTAGCTACGCCATTCCGACCGATATTAAAATGGCGACGAAAGATCCGCTGCGTTGAATTGACAGTCTCACCATTTAGAACAAACGTATAGTACGCGAACACGCGTTGCTGTATCGTCCATTGTTCCATTGTAACTAAAACGATACGTCACCTGGAGCGAATGTCCCCAAACGCATCTCGCTACCACCACTTACAGCGGTATACTAGCCATTCTAATAATGTCACAGCTACTTATATTGTTTTTTTTAGTAATTGTCAACATGACAGAGCAGGCAGTTCATGTTTCCGTTGCGCAACGCATAATAGTTAGATTTCTTGTGAATGAGGGTGCTAAACCAAGTGATATTTTGCAAAGAAGTCAAGCACAATATGGGGCATCTACCTTACTGAAAACCCAGGTGCTTCAATGGTATAAGAAGTTTAAGAAGGGCCGTACAACGGTCGAAAATTTGCCGCACGCGAGAGATGCACAAACCAACGTTGACCTGATAAACGACCTTATTCTTGCCGATAGAATAATTTCTGTCTGTGAAATGTCAGAAACATTACAAATTAGTGTTGGTAGCGTCGAGGAAATCATCCATAAACATCTGCATTACCGAAAAGTTTGCACAAGATGGGTACCCAGATTGCTGACTATGGAACAAAAACATCGACGCGTTGAAGTCTCTACTGAGCTTCTCAGGCGATACCAAGATGAAGGTGATGCTTTTTTAAATTCCTTACCCACCTGCGACGAAACCTGAGTTCACCATTGTACGCGAGAATCAAAAAGACCAAGTCACCGTCTTTTGGGATAGTGAGGGTGTTCTCTTGGCCGATTTTTTGAGAGAACGACGTACCATTAATCCCTTTATTATTCTGACTTGCTCACTCAAAAAGTTAAGCCTGCATTTCGTCCAAAAAGGAGAAACCGTTCAATCAAAAGTTTCATTCTCCTGCACGATAACGCCCGACCTCATACTGCCCAATTGACTACAAATGTCCTCGACGAAATGCACTGACAGATTCTTCCTTATCCACCTTATAGTCCAGATTTATCACCATGTGATTTCCATCTCTGTGGACCGCTGAAAGAGGCATTGGGTTGCTCAAAATTTCAAGACGATGATGATGTCGCCGGTTAGTGCATGAGTGGCTTCGCGCCCATCTAAAAACATTCTATAAAAGTGGCATTATGAAACTCCCACAACGATGGCAGAAGTGCATAGACTTAGAGGGTGAATACGTGGAGAAATAGTGTAAGAATTATATACTTATTGCAGTTAAATAAAAAGTTACAGCCAAATTCCGGGTCAAATTTGAACCCTCTTCGTAGAGTAACCATTTGACAAACCATTCACTGTGAGATATAATAGCAATGACTGGGCCGATAGAATCCCAGCTCAACTATCAAAGAGAATAGTACACAGAGAACTCCCGGACAGCAGAAGGCACAGGGCCCCTAAATAAATGGAATATAAGACCAAAAGAGAATGTTACTGTATCTCTGGGAAATAAAGTCGCAGTCTTTTCAGCTGCAATCTTTGCAATAATGCAATATATCCAGGAAAATGTAAACGGTGGATAGACCCAACAACGCATAAGCATCGTATCTGACAGCCAAGCTGCTTTAAAAGCACCCCGTATTAATATTAAACTAACGAGGGAATTCCTGAACCAACTGGCATCCTTGTGTGAGGAGAACGTAGTTCAGCTCATATGTGTGCCATGGAACAAGGAGGTGGAGGGTCACAAAAAAGAAGATTCGCTCGCAAACATCGGTGCATCCACCCCGTTTATACGGCCAGAACCTGTGTTCAGTATACTCAAACAAAGCATTCGAACAGCATTAAAATGTGGGCCGATACAAAACACATTTCTCGCTGAAAGGTAGTACAGGGAGTCTAGCAGACTCACAACTGGCCTCCTCCATAGGACGAACTCAGATTAGACGGCATTTTCATAAGGTAGTTCCTTCAAGACATCCTGCTCAGTACAGCAAATACCCTTTGTGATAGTGTGAGCTTAAACAGACGGACGAGGGAACATAATTTATAGAATACAGATTTGTGGATACTCTTTCAAAGTTGTGGCATAAATTGCCATATTTTTACTACAATCTCCATTTACTAACGCTGGCATGATTTGTTATGTTCTTGTGGATATGCTGCTAATATACGCGCTATGTTTGACTAAACAAACTGTATGTCAGTATGTCAATTTGAATATATCTTTGACAGACACTATCCGTTATCCTTGGCACCTTGATTTTGTCAGTGGTATCACGAAAACAATTATCAGAAATACCAGTAGTGGAGGCTGAACCGTATAGAAAAATATTCAAAGTTTTACTGAAGATATAGCTGCCTAGATGTTTTTAGTGTTAACATTATATTCTTAGCAGTTTAATGTTACATGTAGGTAATGAACAGGCCATTGGCCTATATACAGAAGAAGAAGAAGAACATACTATAAATTAAAACGTATACAGAGGGTTTTGATTTAATTATACTTGAAACACACGTTTTTCTTGTTTGTTTTGTATTTCCTAGTAGTGGGTTTGTTTTTGCAAACACTTTTGAAGCTAGCTGGACTAGATAATGTTTTATTTAGAATTTAGTAGATTCGTCACATATTACAAACATACAGAATATTTAATAAAAGATAAATATTTTTGTATTCGCTGCCCGACCCTTGTTTTTCTAATGAACGTTTTCTAGAAATAACCAATAAAACAGAGTACATGAAAACAATGTAATGTAACATAAAATTGTTTCTAAATAGATCAATTGTAAAGGAAATATTTACTGTGGAATGGAAAATCAACCACTCTGTGTAGTTTATTACATACAAAATTGTTTTATTTATGTTAATTGTATACAGTTTTGCTTAATTTCGCTTTCAAACAGTACTTCCAAATGCCGTTCGTGCTTGAACGGACGCGGACTGTAAATTTTAGGACATTTGGTATTGGAAGTCAGTACAAATACGCGTCATGCTATCCCGAATCAGGTTTTGCAGTGCTTGCTTGTCACATCGTACTAGGGTTTTCCCAAAAGTTTTTAACTTGCGTGGTTGGCTAAAAAACAAGATTACTCGAGTTCATAAGGCAGTCCTTGTATTACAGGTCAGGTCGAATACACCAAGAACTTACTACCGAAAATCTGGTTATGCAGAATTGGATTTGTAGAAATACTCCCTTCTATTATGAAAAACTGTTAGATCAAAAGACATATAATAGAAATGAAACTGATTTGTATATCTGCACTGCCCGGTAAAGTTACGATTTTAACACGTGAAAAAGGTGTTCGCTCGAAGAAGGCAAAACAACCACCAAAATACATGAATATGGTTAGGGCGAAAAAAATTATCGAGAGCATTTAAAAACTGGTTCTCTAAACATTTAATAAAAACGGCAAATGGGTAAAAGATTTTGACAGAAGCATGGGTTTACAAAACACATTTGATCCTGTTGTTTTTGGACAATACCCTAAGGAAATTTGCAGCTACACAACGTTAAATTGGTGTTCTTTCGACCGAATTGTAGTGTACCTGTGTGTGGCAGCACCTTGACTAAGTCATAAATCAGAATGTGAAACATTTAACAAAACCTGTATTGTTGAAGATGTTTTATTAAACATAGATTCCCTTGAGTCCGCCCATGAACTTATAAAATCTATAGATGGATCTGTTAGGCTGCTAGGTACGAGTAGGTACATTAAAACCGAGTATGTTCAAGTTTCAAAATATACCACACAGAACTGTTCGCAAACCGAGTGTACATAATCATCATGAAATAACGTTTCAAGTGATGATTTTCTAGGAGAGGATGCATTAACACTGTCAGTTCTAGCTGAAATGTGGAAAAATGGCAACTCTTGGGCATTAATAACTGTAATATTGGAGATTTTTTGCAACTGATGAGGATTTAGTGTCACAAGATTGTGAAGATATTTTGTTTGGAGAGACATTAGAAACTAATCAAATGGCAATTTCTGACGAGCCTGAAGAAGAGATTGGAACCATAAACACTAAAGGTATACCTGAAACGCCCTCGGTATGCTAAAATGGAAAAGACTGCTGCTCTTTGAGAAAATCATAAAGCAATTCAGTTATTATTTAATTTACAACTTTCAATTTCAATTTCAAAATTGTTATAAGTAAAAACTCAGCTTCTTGATTAATTAATATAGATATGTATGTATAATGTTTTTTTTAGCCGGCCTCGGTGGTCTAGTGGTTAGCGCATTAGCCTTCAGATCCGAGGGACGCGGGATCGAACCTAGCCAAGGTCGGCGAGATTTTTCTAGCGGGGAAAAATCTGAAAATGCGCCTTCTGTCGGATACGAAGTAAAGCCGTAGGTCCCGTGCCACTACGATGTGTGACACATTAAAAATCACTACTGGGGTTGGAACTACCCCAGATAGGCATACTTCTTAATTAGGGTGTACAATAAGCCAATGATGGCTGCAGTGCTTAGAGATGCTTGGAAAACCGCGTCCTCGATCTCGCTCTTTCAAATCAATCAATCATATATAATGTTTCTGTTATATTTTTTACAATGCGTATTGTAAAATATTTATATATTACATTTATTATGTTAGATTACAATATCAATTTTTCCCTTAAATGTACCCTTCCCTCGGGCGAACATAAATTCATGCTCCGGAAGGTATCCACTCAAGAAAGATTGTATACTCAATACACTTCTTAAACTATTAATACCTGTCATAGCTATAACCTTTTTAAACAATTTTTCAGTGACAGCATAAAAATACTTTAAACTAAAGAGTTCGATATTAATAGGAGTTTAGTGAAGTGCTCGATAATATAAACACAAATTTATAATACTGTAATTTATTACTTTATCCATATAATACTATGTCGTGCACCTCTTCTTGTTACTACAGAGAATATTTTTCGGGTAAAGTAAAAATAAACACATTTCTTAGGACCCCATTACAGCAAACTTGTCGATTTCATAATAACCTACTAAGTCGTGGGATGCCTCATTGACCATTGCTTTCGGACCCATCAGGATGTTTTGCATTTTCGAAGTTCTAAAAACACATTTTGGTAATATTTATTTAAGTATCTTCTGGTAACACTTACTTCTCTTGCAATATTATAGAGATTTTTTGTAACACCTTCTCCGGCGGTTTTAACCATGCTATAAAATATACTATTTTGATATTGCAACAATTTATACGGATGGTCAAATTCCGCTAAAGTTCCAGAGTCAATAACTAACACTCTATTTGAATCCATTACTGTGTGTAAACGATGTGCAATTGTGATAACTGTGCAATTCGCAAATGTTTCCCTGATAGTATTTTGTATTAAGTTGTCAGTATAAGGATCGACGTTGGCTGTAGCTTCATCCATAATAAGGATTTTATTTTTTCGTACTATAGCTCTTGCTAAGCAAATTAGCTGTCTTTGCCCAATGCTAAAATTAGAGCCATTCTCGCTTACCCTGCCATTTAAACCTTCCGGCATTTCTGAAATCGCCGCCTTTAATTCTACTTGCTCAAGAGCTTTCCAAAGAATGTCGTCATTATATTCATCAAAAGGATCTAAATTTATTCTCACGGTTCCAGAAAAGAGGACAGGATCCTGGGGTATTATGGATATTTTCGAACGCAGATTTACCAAAGGTAGTGTTTTTGTATCTATATTGTCTATTACGATAGAGCCTTCAGTATCATATAGTTGAAATAGTGCCGATATCATTGATGATTTTCCAGCACCAGTACGACCTACAACTCCCACTTTTTCTCTGGAATGGATTACGAAGTTCAAATCCTTTAATACAAAATCTTCATCGGGATTATATCGCATTGAAACATTTTGGAATATAATATTTCCATATTCAGGCCAGTTTTTAGGCAAAGTTGGAACCGGTTTACGTATTGGCTCAGTTTGTACTTTTTTGTATTCAAGGGTACGCTCCACGGAAGTCATATTATTTTCCAACGCACTCCATTGTTGTATTCCCCACTTCAGCACGCTCGTTATGGTTAAGTACTGGGTTAGAATGAGCCCAGCTTCACCTCCATAATATTCTGTGAGAAGATACAGGTAGAAATTATATACCGTAAGAAAATTACAAGTAAAGTATAAACAGACCTCTTTGCAGTAAAATCAGACTAATCGTGACAGCCGAAACTATAGTCGCACATATGAATTCTAAATAGAATGAAAACGCTCTTCTAGAAGAAAAATATAAAAAACTAGCAGAACTGTGAAGATCTTGATGGTTATCAAATTCTTTAATGAGAGTATCTTGAGCTGAAAAAGCTCTGATTGTTGATAGACCCTGCATTGATGCTGTCAGGTGCGACAGTATTGGACTGCGAGCTAGAAAGCAAGAGTTTAATTTTTTAGCAGAAACTGAGATTGTATTGTACGTACTTATTCCTTCGATTCGTTTAACACTTCTGCTTGTTTCCAAGTAGACGTTCCTCAACAGGTAAAAGAATAAAACAACACCTACGGCAGGTAAGAGGAGCCAAGGATTTACAATAGTTGTCAAGACTACTACACTACAGAAAGTCAGTAAAATCTAAAAGTTAGAATTTTGTATTTTATGTCGGAATCAAATTTCAAGTATTCACCTGCTGAGTATCGAATAGTATGTATGGAATTAATTCATCGATAATACCTACATCTTTAGAGAATCTATTCAGTATTCTTCCTGTTGGGTTAAGATTAAAAAATCTCATGGTGGCATGCGATATTTTGACGAAAATAGAATCATGCAAATTTACAGATGCACGCATAGTAAATAGAAAGAAGAATGTTGTCTGACAAGCAGCTAGAATAATAAGAGCTACAATTATACTAGAGTATTCATATATCATAGAGCGTCTGTCAATTTCATCCTTGTCCGACATGTTGCTTTCAATTGATTGTTGTTCTAAATTAACCCTGAAGAAAAGTTCGTATTTAAATTCTTTATCAAAAATTTTACCATTATTTTACCATTCTGAGATGTAGTAATCCGCACCACTATTAATCCCGTGTGTTGCTATAAACATAACACCTAACAATACGAGCACGAAATAATTTCCTCCAGATCGCAGATATCCAGCATAAACACTTAGAGAAATGCTACCGCTTTTCATGGTTTCTTCCGCAAATTTTGGATTTGCATTATCTTCCTTTGCATTATCTTCCTTTGCATTATCTTCCTTTGCATCGTCTATTTTTGAATTTTGCCTTGACCCTATCACTTTCGCATTACTATCTTCTTGTTCAGTTTGAGAATTAAATTCTTTCAGAAGCTTAGCAAAATCCAAACCGCTGACTTGCAATTGGTTGTACGTTCCGTGTCCTGCGATTTTCCCATCTTCAAGGATAATAATTTTGTCTGCACTTTTCAAGTACTGAAGTTGGTGAGTGATAAGGATGCAAATTTTATCAGACAGAAAATTAGCGACACATTGCTCGTATAACAGTTTTCCAACTTTGGTATCTACTGCTGATAACGGATCATCTAGTAAATAAATATCGGCCGATCTGTATATACATCGGGCCAAATTGATTCGAGCCTTTTGTCCGCCACTCAATACTTTTCCCTTTTCGCCTACTATAGTTCTATCTCCATAAGGTAGTACAGCTAGATCTGCTTCCAAGGCACATACCTTCAAGACGGTTCTATAACGATCTTCTATGTACTGCTCTCCAAAAAGAATATTTTGTCGAACACTCGCAGAAAACAACCAAGTTTCTTGGGATGCATAAGAGATATTTCCATGAATTTCCATTGAACCTTTCGACGGCGGAAGTTCTTTCAAGATAACGTTAAGCAAGCTACTTTTGCCACTTCCCACTTGCCCTATTACTGCTATTAGCTTAGCTTTATTGATGTCGACATTTATGTCTGTTAGGGTATATTCAGTAGAGCCGGGCTGCCATTTAGTGCTAACTTGTTTCAATGATACTTTTGGAGTTGGGTATACTGTATAATTTTGTATACTGTCATTCTCTGTGGCATGTAGTAAATTTGAAGAAGTTACTTGTGTTTGTGGTAACTCTTCATTACTTAAAAACGTTTGAACTCTACACATTGATACATGAATTTCCGACACTGATGAAATACCATACGCAAATAACGCTGTTACACTTGGCCGTAACACGTCATAAATTGCTATTGCAGAGTATATAGTATCAGCTGATATCTCATGTCCTAACATGACATACACTATAATAGTGATTAAAAATGCAATTTTGGTTAGAACCATTTCTAATGTAAATGTAATTGCATCGAGGAAGAAGCTTGCTCGAATAGCTTGTACTTCATATCTACAAAGTGCATCGGAAAGTTAGACAATCAAACAAATTTTGAACGGTGTTGCAATACCTTCGTGCCAAAGAAATTAATTTTGCAAATGGCTTTTCCCAAGTGTACATTTTAATGACTTGAATCCCATTCAGTATTTCATTCATAAGTCGAACTCGTTCGTCGGTTCTCAAAGCTGTGCGCAGCCTGAACGTAGCGTTTTTATTACCAAAATAAACTGAAATAGTTAAAATTCTGTAATTAATAACGGAAAGATGCCTTAAACTCACTCTGTATTGGTATAAATAGAATCAGGAAACCAATTCCCGCAAAGGCAGATATGCCTATTATTCGATAAAGTAAGTAAGTGCCGATAGCAATTTGTGCAGGAGCAATCCAAACGTAATGGCATAAACTGCAACCTTCAAATCTTCCAACATCATTGGAAAGTAGCGTTGTGATTTGGCCAACGGTGGTTTGTCCAGAAGCTGTTCTATTTAATCTCAGGGCCTTTCTATAAATCAGAGAACAGCAAGAAATTCTCATTTTCATGGCTATATGATCTATAGCCAAGCCTATTTGACTATTAAGAAACAAATTAAATACGATACTCAGTATCATTATACCGGCGTACATATAGGCATCACTATCAGTTAACCCTGATGTATTATCGAAGTATGATACCAATCCGCCAACTCCGAATGGTACTAATAATCTACAAATTACATTGTTAAGCGTCTTCTTGCCGTAAATAGGTTTTTAGTACTTACACCAAATTCAACTCCATGATAAATTGCAATATTCCTATTGTTATGAATTGGCAACCAAACATTGTGAAAAAAGATCTATGTAAGGCCCATTTTGTATGCTTTCTATGTTGTATCCATACCTTTTCCATCTTTACTCCAAGTGTGTGGGATTTATGGTCATCCAAATTTTCGTACAGATCGTTTTCATGTAGACCATTTTTGTAATTTTTTCGAAATATGCCAAGCATGTAACTAAATCACAATTAAAATTAAACTCAGTTCGTTGTGGAACGAAATATTTACAATTAGTGTGTTTTTACGCTTTCGTATTTCCTACACAATGATGAATTTGTGGTTTATGGATTAGTTGTTTTGTTTTAACCAACAACGATTAGAGTTTTAGGCTATTACTTATGGTTTTACGATGGATTTAATTGATTGGAAATATTATTAGCGTGTGTGTATGTGTAAATGTTGTACTCATAGTTCGCAGTATTTAACGTATTTTATATGTATCTATTTTTTCATAAATCTATTTTTATAAATTGTAAATTGTAAGTCACATATTTAAATCGTAATTTATTTATTAATTTCTTCCGTATTCTACTAAATCTTTAACTATGTATTTTAAACATTCAGGATTTAACTCCATATCTATTTGTATATTTACACTGATATAATTAATCATCCAATACTTCTTTCGATCTTCCCCATTCTGATAAGTCTTTTTAGATTTAAATAAATTCCGAGATATTAATTTAACACATTGAATAAGTCTTTCGCAATTTTGATGAATATTATCTTATTTAGTAAATCGCGAAACAATCACTTAAGGTTCTTAAAATTTCTTATAACCACGAAAATTTAAACTATGTTTCATAGAAGTTACATTTAATCTATTTGGCGAGATTAAATAAATCATCTTAAAACGTTAATAAATCCTTTTCGAACACAAAAAATTGTATTTATTAAACCCTCGAGGATGTAGATAGGCATACTTAGAAAACATAAAATACATTTAACATATTTAAACTGAAAGAGAGTCAACGTAACAGTTCCCGATATGTAAAAATATTTGCCTGATATATGAAATTCCGCTGAACACGCGTTCTACAGATGGAATGGCCTTGTATTTCATCGCGGATATCGTTAATGCTTATGAAACGTTATCAGATGATTCACAAAACAATATAAACACAATAATTTGATGTCCCTATTACATTTTATAATATATGATAGTTATTTACATATACGCATATATGACACATATTTCAAAAATTTTTGTTAGATATGGTCAAATATTATATTATATATTAATTCTGAGGAAACACTAATTAAATAAATAATTCCGATTTACAGAATCATCTTTTATATCCACCAATTGCCTTTTGCAATATGTATGTAATTTTATAAATACTTACAGAAAAAGCAATTTCGAAATTGGATTAGCTTTTACACTGGGATTTATTTTTCTTGCAGCTTTTCCGTCTGAATCCATATTATAAAATCAGTATTATAAATACTCAAAATATTCAGAAAATATAACCGTTAATGTAACTATCACTGTTAATTGATATCACAAATTAGCACCACTGTAATATGTCAACACACAGCACGTGCGGCGCTGACTTCCAATTTAAGTATATGAAGAATGATCAATTGAGTGGAATATAAATATAGCATTTCGGCTATTCAGAAAGAATAATAGTACTTGGTGTACCTGAACTAATGACCGCGAATGTATTTTCACGGCTGCGCGGCTGCGTGAAAATACATTTTCCATAGTTTGAATCTGCTCATCTCACGGTCTGTCAAAGTTTCTCTTTCTCTCAACATAATTTTATAAACTGTTGCTACAGATTGCACAATAATAACTATAGTGTAACCAGGTTTATTATATCAGACGAGTTGTTTTTTTAGTGAAAAATAGATTAAAATCAGGATGTGTATAAAATACACTTCACATATCATAGTATATTTGATGATTAATTGTTTACAAAAGTTATGGTTATTGCAGTGGATTATCAGGAAAGACAAAAAAATAATATGTTGCGTTTGTCAATTTCTAAGAAGGTTGCCAAATAAGTAGAGGAATTACAAATCTATATTCATATACCCAGGAATCTAGGTCTGACGTAAAAACTTCTTGATGAGCCATGTTTGTAGGAAAAAAATAATTTTTTTTTGTTTCGGCGCTGAACTGATATACCTACCCGCTACTTTATCTTCATTACTGTCAATTATTACGAAATACAGTCTTACTCAAAGTAAAGTATACCAAACCTGAAAATTATATTTAAACCACTGCATAAATAATAATATATCTACAAAACTATTAATAATATACAGTTCATATAAGAACGTGGTCAAGGGGATGGATGCGCAATACAGGAGAACAGCAATTGTTTTCTACCGTAGCATCTCCTCCCCATCGCCGCTCTCACCACCACGTGGTGAACCCCATTATGCTGAGAAACTCTGTCAGAGGTTGATGTATTCATCCCAGCAGCGTCAGTAAACAAACGAGAGAAGGAGGTCTTTCTGGGGCCATGTGTCAAATGAGGACCTAGTAAGATGGACATCAACAGTAGGAGGATGTCCTAGAACGATGGCGGATGAATCTCAAATGCAGATCAACTGCAACGCTCACAGTCGTAGTTAGAACAATTACTACTGACTCACCAATCCGCATGGCAAGCGTGGCGTTTCAAAAACTAAAAACCCTCTATCCAAATTAAATGAAAAGTATGGCCCTCAGTCCCCAGCCGCCCCGGAACTGCTGATCAAGGCAGCGATCAGTTTAAGGAAAAGGCAGAGGGTGCGAAGAATTAGGTCTAGCAGAGTTAAGGAAGGAAAGGGAAAACTGTTTTAAGCTACCGTTTCGAAATGTATTATACTGCACAGGGACAGATGACAACAGCCAAGGAGAAGTTGGCTTTATGGTAAATAAGAAATTGATGCCCAACATTACTCAATACAATGCAGTATCGGATCAACTGGTATATCTAATCATAAAAATATCAAACAAAATATCGTGGAAAGTTGTACAAATACATATATGCATTAACTACTTCGTACGAAGATGAAGAAGTAGAAAACTTCTATGGGGAAATATCAACAGCGCTGAACACAAACACTACAAAATTTGTTATTGTAATGGGTGACTGTAATACTAAGGTACGAGTAAAACTAGAAAATGAAGAAACAAAATAGGAATTACTGTGGAAAGAGAAATAGTAAAGGCGAAATGCTTATGGAATTTATAGAGAAAGAAAACCTATATGCTGTAAACACATTCTTTCAGAAGAAATCTCAGCGTAAGTGGACCTGGGTAAGCGTGAATGGTGCTACGAAAAGCGAGATCGACTACATACTATCTAATAATAAAATCATAGTAAAGGATGTAATAGTAATGAACAACTTCACAACAGACAGTGACCCCAGACTCATTAGAGCAAAAATAGTGATAAAAACAAAGTTTGAAAGAGCTAAACTACGAGGTGTTCAATTGAAACCCATCTTTGTATTATAAAAAATTTAATCAGCAATTTAATTACTAATAATTACCGTCACATTTAAGGCACCTATCCTATTGTTTTACTAACCGACGTATACCCTGCTCATAGAATTTTTGTGGCTACTGATTGAAGATGTCTTCCACAGTTATCTGTGTCTTCTGCGTCAGACTCAAAATGCTGACCTTGTAACGCTTTTTTCAGCGGTCCAAAAATATGGAAATCGCAAGGCGATAGATCCGGGCTATAGCGTGGATGCTCTAAAACCCTCCATTTCTTTCGTTGAAGATTCTTTTACCACATTAGCAATATAAGGCCTAGCATTGTAGTGCAGCAAAATGACCCCACGCGTAAGTTTTCCTGGAAGTTTTCTTCTTATTGCATGTTGAACCCTGAACATATGCACTGCACTGCATCGACGATAATGTGCTAGATGGTTCGTAGTAATGGCACCAAGTTTCGTCACGAGCAACTGTTGACAAAAGAAAGTCATCACCATTTTGCCTATAGTCTGTGAGGTGTTGTTGAGATAAGCCCAATCGCAAACATGTTTGTTCATTAGACGAGAAATCCATTGCGAACAAACTTTGCTGTAACCCTGATTACGAACAATACTATGGACAGATCGTACACT
>JABXWE010022362.1:0-27861 GCA_014611495.1 Limonius californicus | reverse complement strand
GAAAGCTATCAGATGAGGTATCAGAAGGGGTACTTTGCTATTTAAAATTTTAAAGTTGGAGTTGCTAGGGCTTAGGAGTTGAGGGGTGGGGGGTTAAAAATTACATCTCTAAATGACAATTTAAAAATAAAAATCGACGTGTCCGAGTATTTTTATGAAATATTTTTCTCAACGATTTTATAGAATTTATCCGTTACTTTTGGGAAGCACTGTATAATAAATACAATGATCTGTAGAGAACTTGTATTTTAAACTTGAGAGGAAGAGCTATGTAGAGCTACTGTTTACTTTCTGATAAATTTTATAATAATTAAGTTGGTATAATATTAACAATTAATAATTGTAGGGGGATACTAATAAATCGCCAGGAAGTATATTTTCAGGTTTTTATTAAATTCAAAATGTTCTCGATGTACCCCTTCAATACTGTCATGGAATTTGTAATTATTTTAATATAATGCATACCAATTAAAACATTATTGACTATCATAAAATTGTTCAATAATATGAAATGATGAAATTTTTAAACACAACACTGATAATAAACTATGTGTTTGTTTATTTGCCAAATAACACACATGTAAGAATTTGTATGCGTTTTCATATGTTTACCAATAAAAGTAAATACTTGCTGCATATATCTAGAAATGTAGATTTTTCGGAATATGTGATTTAAAATAAGAACATATTGAAAACAGTGTAATTAGT
This sequence comes from Limonius californicus, assembly GCA_014611495.1. Taxonomy (NCBI): domain Eukaryota; kingdom Metazoa; phylum Arthropoda; class Insecta; order Coleoptera; family Elateridae; genus Limonius; species Limonius californicus. The sequence goes on along the minus strand of JABXWE010022362.1, from coordinate 27,153 downwards.
TGTATAAACTATATTTCAAGCTGTGCAATAATAGAATATATTGTTAAACTTACCGTAACTGTAAAATCCAGTAAATAAAGGGCTGTAGTTTCAAAATCTAAACATTTTATTGTATTCAGGTAGACAGTCCATTGCTTCAATCCATTTACGAGATCAACTTCGTCTTTAATCTCAAAAAGTGCGGCTCCCTGTATGTAAATTAATACTTTAATATGCGTGTAGGTATGTACATATGTATAGTATACGGGATGAGCAAGTAAATTATACCCACTGTTTTCAAATTTTATTGAACTTTCTATTACTACTGTATTTACCGATAAATTCAAAATACTGTTAATTAAAATATCATGAAATAATTGAAACGACAGATTGTTACACAAAAATGAAGTTAATTAGCTATCGTTTAAATGCAGATGCTGCTTTTTAAGCCGTTTATCGTATTTTTTATATACTAATCCTTCTAATCCAGTACAACAACCATGATACAAAAAGTAGAAGATGCAATTTACGATGCAGTAGATTCTCGATAGTGACAATTCTCAATTGTAAACTTTCCAGTAGTAGTAACCACAAAATTTATTTGTAGAGTTTCGAATATCAATTTGTGCAGTTGTAAAATTCAAAACAATAATAATATAATTTTATGAAAGCAACAGATTTATTTATTACATCAAATAAAACAAATAAAATAGATTTTCTTGTAGATGGAACTTATGTATTCGTGACGAACGGCTTTACAATTTTTCAATTCATTGATTAGTAGATTTTACAAACTATTACTAAACATTGCTAATATAGTAAGGGCTGTATGTTAAGCCGGCCTCGGTGGTCTAGTGGTTAGCGCATTTGCCTTTAGATACGCGGGACGCGGGTTCGAACCTGGCTGAGGTCGGCGAGATTTTTCTAGCGGGGAAAAATCTGAAAATGCGTCTTCTGTCGGATAAGAAGTAAAGCCGTAGGTCCCGTGCCACTGCGATGTGTGACACGTTAAAAATCACTACTGGAGTTGGAATTACCCCAGATAGGCAAAAATCTTAGTTAGGGTGTAGAATGGGCCATATGGCCTAAGTGCATAGAGATGCTTGGAAAACCGCGTCCTAGATCTCGCTCTTCCAAAGCAAGCAAGCAAACCAAAAAATTATATAGGAACATTTACTTGTGGTAGCAGGTAGAGTCTGTTCCAAGTGATAAGGCGAGTATTTTTCAGGCGTGGCAGTCCCTTGCACTAGCAATGGCGTCTTGCCTACCTGCTCCTTGAATCACCTTAAAATGGCATTATCGCCACAGGTAATTTACCTAGAATGTAAAGTTTGGGTAAGGCACAGATTACAACGCCTTCTTTTTGCCATTGTACATCGTTTGTTTTCGCTTTATTAATTGGGACGGACTCTAGTCAAAATTTGACATTTTAAAGGTGATGTGATGTCAATTTACGGTTGGATACCATTGTCGAGATATACCTGGTGGGTGAACTAAATTGCCCCCCTCAAAAATCACTGACGCAACCCAACATACTACATATGATATGACAACCAAAACGTTTTCTTTAATTTACTAAAATTAATCAATGTTGTTTTCCTATAACGATACTTAATCAAGCTGTTAATAAATAATTTGCTGCTTATTTTTGGCAAATGCCGCAAAAATGCGGCTGCAGCCCAGAATTTGTATATATCAGGCTCTAATAGACCGCCCTCTGAAAAAATATGTAGACGCCTTGAAACTTCTTTAAGAAACGAAGGTAAATCTGCTAATTTCAGAAAATTTAAGCCCAAAAAAATTACGAACATGGAAAATGAACCAGCAATGTTGGAGGTAGTGAATAAGAATTCCTAGGTAAGTAAGAGATATCTAACCACAAATGCGGCTATTAGTAGAACTTCAGTTAGAAGAATTTTGAAAGGAAATGTATTTCATCCTTATCACTACTTTAGTGCACGCACTGCATAAAAATCAGAGAAGATTGCAATTTTGTAATTTCTTTCAGAATTGACTTCTTTTAGATTCATCTTTTTTAAATTGTGTATTGTTTAGCGATGAAGAAACATTCTCAAACAGTGGTGAAGTGAATATACATAACTCGCACTATTACACACAATATAATCCACACTGGATACGTATTATCCATTTTCAAAGAGCTTTTTCTGGAAATGTTTGGTGTGACATAGTAGGTAACTATATTATTGGATTTCGTCCATGAAAATTTAACTGGACAACGATATTAGATTTCCTACAAAACATTGTACGTGGGTTGTTAGAAGATGTACAACTCTGTATACGTCAAAAATTTTGTTTCCAACAAGATGCCCTACCCACGACAGTTGAATTGTTAGGATTTACTTAAATAATGTATATGAAATAAATTGGATTGGAAGAAGAGCTGTGCACCCATGGCTACCAACAAGTTGCGATATCACTGCACTGGACTTTTTTCTTTGGTTTATAATTAAAGAAATATGTAGTATGCCCAATACTGGTGTACAAAAGCATGATGTTCAAAATAGAATAATCGGGGGGGCTTATATGTGGAAGTGGACGGAGGCAATTTCGAACATTTATTGAATGAAATAAAACTTTGCTGTTGATGTTTGTCACCTGTATAGTTTCTGTTATTGTACGGTTGCACCAATGAATGCTTTTCTTGTTAAATACCAATATAATTAATATTAGTAAAACTGTTAATTAGTACAGTAAGAGATCAACCTGAAAGAAATGATCCATTGCTGTTCCATAAAAATCTATAATCTCAGATGCTGTGGTGCTGTACATTGGGTTGCGTCAACCAGTTTTAAGATTTTTCAAAATCATGTAAGTGTCGCCAAACGTAGTAAAAATTTCATAAAATTTTATTGTTGAGGCAACGACAAAGCTTGCTTACATGCAGATTTCGATATCTTTTACTAGTACAACTTTTCACAATGATAGAAGACGCTGTTAAAATGAATATTAAGAAATCTACTACCCTATGTATTTAGATATTTTTACTTAGAAAGATTTATGTCCATGTGTGGTAACTTTGATGTAGGCAACGTGCACTTAATTGCTTGTTATTGCCAAGAGTCTACTGTATGTGGCAATCATTGTCGGGTTGCTTTATTTTTGGTGTTATAAATAATAAACCATACAGTGGTTGCAATTTTTACTATGCAAATTTCGTTTTAGCTACAATGAACTACTTACTGAAAACTTTTGGCCGCAAGACTATAGTTATAAGAACTTATTTTTAAAGTTCAATTAATATATAACTTTATTGCGGTTACGTGTTCGTAATCTGAAATCTCATACCTAGTATAGTTTATTTAATCTATATATAATGCTCGATTAATCCTCTAACAGATTTTATGAATAATGACTGTATCACTAATACCCATTTCCTGATAATCTCAAGCAATTTGAAAACAAAAAAAAAACCGAACTTCTACTAACTAAAGACGTTTCTCATTATGCACATCTTCAGTATTTCTGGCCATTTCATATCGTTCCTTATTATATTCATTTACCTATTGGACAACTACTAATTTTTCAATTACATAGCCCTACAAAAATAGTGATAAACAAATTTCTTGGTAATCAATCATAGAACTAATCAGCTTCATGATAACGCTATATCAGAATTACTACTTTATTACTCATGAGTCAATTCTTAAAATTATTTAATACTAAAAATAAATCCAACACTGATCGGTTTGCAATTTGTTCGGTCAATTTGAAACAATTGTTTGGTGTTGATTAACCGCTTTAATTTATTATTTGCGCTTCTAACTGAGATGTTCCACATAAAAACTCCGGCCTTTTTTCAAGTTTTGGCCCATCTACAAGATGTAACCTTTCCCTTAACTAAACATAGATGTAATATTATAAGGCGGTGATATATAAAACAATTGTAATTTGTGGACAAAGCAACTATATTTTCTTTCTTCGCTTATCCACTATTGCTTTCAGGAGTTCAAATTAATTTTGTTTTCGAAACAACCTACTTTCATTTTGTTACAGACAAAGAGAATGTGGTAGACGCAAAAATAAAAATTACTTCAGTTTATATAATTTATGAAAAGTGACCACAACACAAGTACATAAATTTAAAATACAGGGCGAGTTGTTTAAAAAGGAATACCCTGAATATCTGCTAATCAAAAAGGTTTAGATATTTAAATGTGGATAGACTGAGGCTGGTAGTGGAACTAAAGTAAATGTAAACTGTTCAAGGCATTTAAAGAAAACTTATTCTGTCTGTTAAATATTACAAATGTTTTATATACCTAAGCATTTTTATTCCTAAATAATTCCAATTAAATATTGTCGTGTTATACTGATCAACTTCTATTTGTTAGCTTTTAATGAGGTCTTTGAGACGTAGTTTTTTAATTTTTGTAAATTCTTAAGTTTCAGTCATAGAAAAAGAAAAGAAATATGAAAGAAAGTATTTAATCATTAATGACTTTGTATATTAACATACCGCTCCTGTGAGAGAGTAGTCCATTATATTGTTCATCACTCCGTCGGCATCTCTTATAGTGTACGCACATGTTGAAACTCCAACTTTGTTTTCCTGTAACAAACTGGACTTAAAATATTTTTACCAACTTATTCAATTTTAAATGTTAATATTCAGAATAAAAACTAGAATATACACATGAAAATAATTATTCAAGGATGCAATTTAGAGAATGTATCCACAGGCACTTAAATTTCCTACATAAATATATTTCTTGTTTTGTTAATAGAATTTAGATTCAATGTTTTCGTTTCTAATTACAACCAACCCTAGGAAACCTCATGCATATGATGGTAAAAGGAAGATAAAAAATAAATTGATATCTTAAATTTTATTTGTATTTTATATAGCAGTTTTAAACGTCTTCGTTTGCTGCTATAGGCCACCTGCATTTTTCTCTGCCGTGTGCTTCTCCTCAACGTTGAAGTAGAAGTTCGGGGAATATAAACTTTAAAGCTGAATCCGAACGACAGAAATGCCAGAGAAAGCTCAAGCTGTGAGGTACCCATTGTACTTATACTCTACCAATTTGAGGATCCAAAATAGAATTCATAATAAGGCGAAAATACCTATTGGCAAATAAATATTGTGCGTAATGAAATATCTATGTAATATCAAATAAAACCACATGCGTTTGTATGGAATGTTTCGTAATTCTCAAATCATGCGTTAAGTGTACTAGTTAATGCTCTTCCATTTCATATAACCATTTGCCTATATTTTCTTAATGTATCTTTTCGTGGTGGTATTGCTATTGACGACACCAAACTTTCTGTCCATCATTTAGGCGATCTTCCTTGTTACCGTTTTCCTGTCGGTATCTGGGTTTTAACTATGATATTTTTGACAAGTATTCTTCTGCCATCCACTTTAAATGTTCGTTCCACTTTTTTGGGTGTTTCTTGAAAAGCTTGCACATGTCTGGTATATTGTATGTACTTTTGTCGGATTACTTCATTTCGTATTCTGTCTAATAGTGTCTTTCCAGTAATTGTCCTTACGGTATGTAAACGTGTTAGTTGTTATCCTTTAATCGGCTCTGATTTTAGATGTGTTTGTCATAAGAGGACGAACTACACTTTTATAATTTTTTAATCTATTTTACACACTCACCTATAGTATTATTTCTAAACTGCATCTCTTAAATAGTCTTTCATATGTTTTATATTGTCCTCGTTGTGTTATGATGCGATCACTTTATGTTTAGGAAAGTGAAATGTAGGATGACCGAGAAGATGAACTATTGAGTTGGAATAGGTCGCAAGGCCCTAAACCGTGCAGATGATGATGACAATGATCATTTCCGGTTACTCAGTTACGTTTACTCAGTACTCCACTTTACATTGTATTGATCAGGTTGAATCAGAAGGCGGTTGGGATGCACATCATTACAAGGGCAGCCTTTTAAATTTTTACTAAAACTAGGAAAGAAAAAGATTTTGTTGGAACAAACTGTTTTATTGCTTTTCAAAATATTTGCCTTTAAGACGTATACACTTCTGCATACGTTCAAACCAATTCTCGAAACATTTTTTCCACTCTGAAGTTGGTATCTCAAAAACATTGTTTTGAAGGTATCAACAGCTTCTTGAGGTGATGAAAATCGCTGTCCACGCATTTTTTGTATGACATTCGGGAACACAAGGAAGTCCCTAGGCGATAAATCAGGTGAATACGGGCAATGAGACATTAATTCGATGTTTTTCTCCTTCAAATAATCAATTGTTTGACGTGCTGTGTGCTGGTATTGTCATGATGAAGAATGATGCGACATTTTCGGTTGCTATTCCTGATTTTGTCGATGACTTCTGGAAAACAAATTGTTGTATACCATTCAGCGTTAACTGTTCTTCGATCCTCTAAAGGAATGGTTGCGACATGTCCAGTACAACTGAAGAAACAAGCGATCATTTTCTTGGAAGTGCTTCGTGGACGAACAACTTTTGTGGAATTTGGTTCATCTTGGAACACCCAAACAGTGGATTGTTGTTTCCTATGCGGTTCATACGAATATAGCCAAGTTTCGTTACCTGTTACGATGTTGTATACGGAGTTTGCAGTTCCTCGGTCGAATTGTTTGAGCATTTCCTTACACCAATTAACACGAGCTTTTTTTTGAACTTCGGCCAAATTATGCGGAAATTATGTGGAATCTATCGGAAACAGATCTTTTTCACAGCTAAATGTTGATGTAATCGAAAGTACTACAGTATTCGATATGCCTAAGGATACCTCTTATTGTAAGTCACATTCCGATCTTCTTCAATCATGTTGCGTATAGCGTCGATGTTCTTTGGAATAACAACCGATTTTGGTCGACCTTCAAGAAATTCATCACTGACGGACGCACGACCACGACAAAATTCTGCAAACCAATTAAACAGTCTTTTCTGATGGTGCTTCATTATCAAAAGTTGAATGAAGCGATGAAACCTTTACTAAAATCGTAAAAAATCATCCATCGAAAATCTTCAAGTGAAATTTCCATTTTTTCACCAAACTGATTTTTCTAACCGCTCACTGTAGGAAACTACTCGGGCAATTTCTAAGTTGCCACTGTTTGCACAATAATAAATGTCAAATTTTACGAAAATAGTAATGACACATCTCGCCGGCCTTGGTGGTCTAGTAGTTAACGCATTTGCCTTTAGATCCGAGGGACGCAGGATCGAACCCGGCTGAGGTCGGCGAGATTTTTCTAGCGGGGAAAAATCTGAAAATGCGCCTTCTGTTGGATAAGAAGTAAAGCCGTAGGTCCCGTGCCACTGCGATGTGTGACACGTTAAAATTCACTACTGGAGTTGGAACTACCCCAGATAGGCAAAATTCTTAGTTAGGGTGTACAATGGGCCAAATGTGGCCTAAGTGCATAGAGATGCTTGGAAAACCGCGCCCTAGATCTCGCTCTTTCAAATCATCATCATCATCAATGACACATCTCAAGGGCACCGCCTGGGGTGGTGAGGTTGTCTTACTTTCAGAATTACGCAAGTAGTGACAGTCACAAAACATCAGCTTCGAAACATACCCCAAGTTAGAATTGCGATTTATGGAAAAATATGATGAGTCGAAAACATGTTAGTGATTGGTGTGATTAATTCAAACGGGGTTGCACAATACTCATCAGCGATCTCAAAAATTTGGAACGAAAACCATCTAGAACGAAAACAGATGAGACTCAATTAAAGGTCTATAACCGCATTCGAGAAGATCGCCCTTTACAAATACGGGCTATTGCACAAATAACTGTCATTCTAAAAAGCTTTCTTCATGAAATCATATCTGTATTAGGTTATTGAAAATTTCCCTTAAGATGGTTACTAAAAATGTTAATCGAACAACACAAAATGCAAAGAATCGAGGCGGCGATGGAACTCTTACCGCACTATGATGAGAAAGACGACTTTTCGGAGAGTATAGTAACAAGAAACGTAATCTAAGTCATTCTTCCGAATGAAAAGAAAGACTCGATGGGGCGGAAGCATGCGAGTAAACCAACGCAAAAAATTGTGAACAATTTGCAAAGAACATTATGGCAGCTGCATTTCGAGATCCAAAGGTCAAATCAGACAAATACTCAACTTTAAAAACACAATTGAAAGGTGCTCGGTCATCAGTCTAACGGTCCAGAATTGGTTTCTTCTGATTTTCATTTATTCCAGCCGTCTAAAAATCATTTGGGGTAAAAGGTTCAACTTTAAGAAGAAGTAGGGCAGTACTTTGAAACGCACTATTTTACGAAAAACAAAAAAAAACTTGTATCGTTAGGATAAGTGCTTGAAGATTTAGCGACGATTTTGTTGAAAAGTAGCTTACACAATGTATTTTCATTTCTTGTATGTTCAATTTATATAAATAAAGGAGCATTCCGTGTTAAGTCAACCGATGTTTGAACCTTCACATTATCGATTTTAATGAAATTCACTGATAAATGATACAATGTGATATGCAAAAATGCAAATTAAGGGACTTAAGTTATTAAAGGCTTTGAAGTTAATGCCTATTAGATTTCGATCACATTTTCCTGGTAAACGTGCAGATTTTAGGTATCCACCCTTAACTACCGACACGGAGTCTGGTAGACTCCGCATTACATAGTTATAGTTTACCCACCACAAAAATTGACGTTGACGTTGACGCCGTCAGTGCAGTCGTCATTTTTATTGTTCTGCAACCTGTCAAAGTGGTTCATCAACAGCCTTTCCGTCCCACTGCTGGGAATCGGCCTCTTCTCTGCCACGTGTTTCTCCTTGCGCTAAGGTATAAACACGGGGGACCTACAGTTTAACGTCGAATCCTAACGACAGAAATTCAAGAGAAGGTTTTTAGCATTAAGATCCCACGGTTGCAAGCCGAATTGGGAAATTGTGTGTGGTGGGTTGCAGACAAGATTTTTATAAATCTGCATAGTAATGCTTTGTATGTAAAATTTTTGTAGTTCGACTTATTGGTAGTTTCACATGAGTTCATACTCCGTGTGCAGATTCTGCTACTTTTGAGATTTTGGAACTCAGTTTTAGTTTATTGCTAAGTATTATAATTTGTATTACTGTATCTTTACCGTATTATCTTGAAAACATAATTTTTTGAAATAGTATGCCATTTTGTTTATATAGATATTGAAAATCCAAAAAGTAAAACAGGATTCTTTTTGTCCTAGATTTATAAGTTTTGTTTACTTAAATGTGAAATATTTTAGGGTTAAGTTAAATTAATATGTTAGTTATTTCTTTTTTCGTTGTTTCAATTTTATTTTCTACTTGGGTTATAGGTTCATTGGATTTCGTCTCGGCGTATAATAGTTAGTTTCTGAAAGTATGAAGACCATGGTTCTTTAATGATTGTTTGAACGAAATAATTCGCTTACTTCTGCTTTTAAATTTCTTATCATTTTCCACTAATTGTTAGTGTTCCTGTCAGATTATATTACATATTTTCAATGAAACTTTCCCACTATTCTTCCTTACTTTATGGCATATCGTTTTTGTTCATAACTTTCCAGATTTTTTAGTATTGAAACGTCTTTTCGGCACTGAATAATTTCACTTTAGGAGTAACCATGATGTATAAGTTTCTTCGTAGTAGTCGTAAAATAATTAAAAATGCTAATATTTACAAAGTTTTAAATTTGCACCATAAAATCCTTTGTCTTAAATCTTAATGAACATCCTGTATTATAATAGAAATCTCAAGCAAAGAGGGACTGTAGAAAAGCTGGGTGAAGGGAGTAAAGGGTTCACAATTGTATTTTATGAGTGAGTGCCGGTAGGTACAACGGATGAAAAACCTTTCTGTCCTTCGAGAATAGCAAGCGACTTTGGGTATGAGTGGTCCTACGTTACTTCTGGCAAAACTTCATTTATATTTCAATTGGATGTGGTTGAAAAACACTGCCATTTGTCTACGCCTTTTGCGTAATGCATACGGGCGATTTAAATCTTTAAATCTTAAATATGGCTTATCCAAATTTAATGAAAAATAAAATGTAGACGCTTAATAAAAACTCATCAAGACCGTAATCATTTAAATGATTCCAAAATATGAGACGTGTTTTTACAAACAGTAGGTCATAATTATAAGTTCAAATTCTGATGTTCTCATAATACCATATGTACAAAAAAATTTTAGATAAAGGGTGGCTTTGTACTTCAATACGTCGGTCTCTGATGATTTTATGACAATTAAATGTCAGTTTTAATCAGATTTAATTTAATAATGGTGTTTACAGAAATACATAAGCGATTCATCGTTGAATCTTATTTTCGCAATGGAAATCTTGAAAATGGGGAATGGATTTACAGTACCCGCCCTTGTATGGTTGAATTTCGACAACAGTTTCCTGATTTTGTGTTTCTGGAGGCCGACTTTTTTAATGTGGTACGAAATTGTGTGCGGTTATTTAGAGAAACAGGAAGCGTAACACGGAAGAGCGGAAGTGGAAGGCCAACAGTCCGTACAGAGGAGACCATTCAAAATGTTCAAGAGATTATGAATGAAGCACCTACAACATCATTGCGCCGACTCGTACAACAAGTTTCTGTATCTGTAGGTACCTGTAGAACAATTTTGAGAAGAGACATTGGTCTATTTCCTTACAAGATGCAGACAACTCATGAATTGTTACCGGGTGATAATAACAGGCGCGTGTTTTATTGCCAATGGTTCACTCAACATTTATTGAATAACAATGACCTCTTGGATTTAACATTCTTTACAGATGAAGCATGGTTTCATTTATCAGGGTATATTAATTCACAAACCATGAGGATGTGGAGTGCTGAAAACCCTCATATATTTTGTGAGACCCCGTTACATCCCCTGAAAATTGGTCTATGGATAGGTGTCTCTAGAAGACGATTAATTCCCATATTTTTTGAAGGAACCGTCAATGCTCAAAGATATCGAGACAATATCTTAAACCCCTTCACACACCAACTTCATGACGATGAGCTACAACATGGATATTTCCAACAAGACGGTGCCACTTCCCATACGACTCCACAATCCATTGCTTATTTGCGTCAGTTTTTCGACGATCGCCTGATCAGTTTACGTTGTGAACCAGAATTTACGCTGAGATCACCAGATTTGACTATTCTTGATTACTTTGTTTTTCCGCATTTGAAAAACACAATTTTTAAAATTCCAGTTCACACACTTCTTGAGTTGCGCAACCGAATAGTTGAAGAATGTGCCAATATCACACCCGTTATGCCCCAAAACGCATTTGATAACACGAAAAGCCGTGTAAATTTATGCTTGGATGAAAACGGTGGACATTTTGAACATTTATTGTAATATGTACTTGAAAATACACCCTCGATCCCCTCAATTTAAAAGCAGTTTCAAAGTGCGACATACGGTCTCACATACAAAGCCACCCTTTATCTAAATTTTTTTTGTACATATGGTATATATACAGTGCCGTCGTAAAATGTCCTCTCCCCCTACTAAGTTTTGAACGACTTGATATTTCTTCACAAAATTTTGTATGCTTTGATGGGAGGCTAAATACTACTCTTTAACCCATATTTAACTTTTATAACTTTCAAAATGGCGGCTAGGCACCATCTTGAACAATTTGTTCAAATGGTAATGGGGGTCGAGGACACCTTATTTGAAAGGTATTTAATTTTGCGTCTGATCCTTGAGTTTCATAAAAAAATATTCATCCAGAAAAAAATGACAGATGATTGAAAATAACAAGTTTATGGAAAAAACTGCCAATTAAAGCAAAAAAGGTATGATGTCGAAATGTTCACCATTGAAGAATGAAGAAGAAGAAGATTCTAAAACACAACACAAATTTTATACAAAAAAAACTGAATAGTAATACTATTTTAATAAATGTTCAAAGTGTGCTCCTTGAACTTCTTGGCAATACAAAAACCCATTTAATATCTCTTCCCGTACTTTCTGGAACGTTTCAACTCCGATATTTGCACAAGCAGGGGATCGTGGAGGTCATTCTGTTGGACCACGACGACCAATCCATCGTCGAGGATACGTTGCATCGAGATAATTGCGAACTTGTCTGCTAAAATGCGGAGGAGCGCCATCTTGCTGGAATATGATATCCATGTCAAATTCGTTTAAATTAGTTTCAGCAATCTCAACTATTAACGGATGGATGACGTTTTCCAGCATGCTCAAGTACAATTCCCCAGTAAGGTTTCCGTCTATAAATAAGGGACTTACAATATAGTCGCCAAGTATTCCTATCCACACATTCAATTTTTGCTGAAATTGAGTGTGACTTTCCCGGAGAACATCGCATCAATATCTTACATTCCGCCTGTTAACAAACCTATTTAAAAAAAATGCATTCGTCACTAAAACAGATATTGCCAAAATAGGATGGGTTTCTTGAAATGGTTTGGGCCATGACCTCACAAAATTCAATGCGTCTATCCGGATTATCTGTGTTAATAAATTTTTGCCCAAGTTCTCTTAAATACGTCCTCGAAATAGGACGGTCGGGAAAACGTTCATTAAATATTCTTTCGGCTTCGTGAAAGTTTCGATCAGCTTCAGCAAAAATAAAAACTGCTTCAGTTTTTTCCTGCAAAGTTCGAATATTCGCCATAATAATTGTTAGTATCACCGCTTTAAAACTCAATATTCAAACGTGAGCAAACACAATAACTGAATTAAAGTGACAGAACAATTGTTTTACTTATGTTGTTTCGCCTCCTACATTTTTTTAGCGTTTTGCTTAATATCAGAAACAGATAATTTGGAAGTCTGTCATTTGTTTTTGAATCTATAAAATTTTCCCAAAATATAGAATTACAGTCTACTTAAAGAGACCTTTCAAATGAGGTGTCACTCGACCCCCATTGCTATCTACAAAAATATTTCAAAATGGCGCCTAGTCGCCATTTTGAAAGTTATAAAATTTGAATATGGACTAAAAAGTAGTATTTAGCGTCCCATTAAAGCAAGAAATATCACGTCGTTCAAAAGTTAGTAGGGAGAGGGAGGACATTTTACGACCGCATTGCATACTGAAACGCTAGAAGACTAGAACGTTGATACAAATATGTAAAGATTATATTCTGCAGCATGGAAAGGGGAAGTGCTATACTCATTTTTTATTAAATCTTGACTTTTATGATCTGGATTGAATTTTTATGAGCTCTTGAGTCAGCCCCATGTCAGATGATGATGATGATGATGAAAATGATATAATCTACCATACACAATAGTGGTACTTAGAAACTATAAGAACTATCGTTTCTGGAATACATACATACATTTAGTTAATCAAATTCAACTCTAATAACTAACTATGAAGCAGATTCGATTCCACCAGTGAAGATGATATTTTAGACTAGTATTTAATTTTTTAAATTCCGCAGATCGTTTAGCTAAAACAATGAATAAATATTCATATACAATATCCCAAGTGTCAGGCATATTACTGAAAATTTTTCCGCGCTGTCGCACAAGTGTTTGTTGCAACAAAAACTGCCCAAACGCGTAGCGCGCGGGTAGTTTTTAGGGGCAACCACGATATATAATAGTATATATCGTGGGGGCAACAAACACGCGTGCAAGGCAGCAAGGAAAAATTTTAAGGGTATATGCCTGAACGAGGGGTATTTGTTCAGAGAATTTCGCGAATAAAATAAATTTGACATCTGAGATTTTTACTTATGTTATTGTCAACCAATTGAATGTCTTCTATTTCGAAATTTGAACCAATACGAGTTGATTATATCGGTAATTTCCCTAGGGGTATTACCAGTATAATACCAGCCTAATTAGTGGATAAATTCAAAATAGAGACTTATTATTGGTTAATAGAAAATGAGGGAAATTATCACAAATAGATTTATTCCTTTTGATTCGAAACTTGTTTTGAAGTTTTATTACTTTCGAGGAGAAAAGCATAACATTTTATTACACTTGTTAAAAATTAGAAATACTGTACTTACGTCTATTTCACAAGGATTTGTCAACAGCTCAATGATGGGCACTTCATCATCAACATTATTGATGTGCAAATAAACCCGACGAGTAAGTTCAGTGACAGATATATCAAACGCATATTTGATAGTTCCGCCTTCGTAGTCTTGCTTAATTGCGATAATAAGTTCCCAGTTCTCATTACTATCAGTTCTGTCAATTACTACTCCAAGGGAGTTGTTGCTGCCACTAGATGGTTCCCAAAATCTTGCAACCGTAGGTTGTTCGTCTCCTAAAACAAAAACGTTTATTAACTGATTTCAAAAATGCGTAATGACGGCGCCCTTGTGTATATAAAATGCAAGTATAGCTTTATCATGTCCATGTTACGTCAAAATTATTTATCAAACAGGCATATCTGATTCATAATAATTTTGAGACTCTACACTTCATGAACCCCAAATAGGCAAAATTCATAGTTAGAGTGTACAATGGGCCAAATTGCCTAAGTGCAAAGGATGCTTAGAAAACCGCCTAATGAAGGAGTTTGGCCTTATAATACCGACAATAAAAATTTAGATACCGCAATTCCTTGTGATATGTGTTTTGGGTTGTCTAAATTTGGAATAACAGGCTCTCGCATGAAACTCCCTACATATCCTATAAAATCGTTTGGCATTTTTCCTCAGTCCTTCAAAGATAATAATTCCTATTTTTTTTAATTTCACGTATAATTCGTATGTGTTCTTTCTATGGACGATCTATTACATTATTTTTAAAATTGCTGCTTCTAAAAATGCGAATTAATTAATCTAGATTATTTTTTGTAAACATTTGTAATGCTCATGTATTTTGCAAAATGTCGTTGAATTTTAAGTCTTGTATGGATAATTTTGATGGTGTAAGAGCTATAAAATTTGAGATTGAATGTTTATAGTATGGCTCATACCTATACTTTTATAGTGGTGTGTGTAAAGATAAACGAGTAAAATGTAGGGTATCAATAGTGATACATAAAATACTGAAAAGTCATATTAGAACCCGGGAAGAAACTAGTTTAAGAATAATGCGATTAATACTAGACTTACATGGACACCATATAGTAGTGGTTGCTGTATATGCACTAACAAACGATGCAGCGAATGCAACAAAGGATTCGTTTGAGGAGGAATTAACGATGGTACTGCTAAGCATAGCAAACAAAAACAAGCAAACAAAAAACAAATATTAATGTTGATCTAAGATAGACAACAGTCGGCAGGTACAGAGAAAGTGTACCTATCACATGAGAATGGAGACCGACTCATTAACTTATGTGAACGATTTGACTTAAAAATTACGAACGGATATTCAAGACCATTTCCTACTACACGCTTATGTATATATCAAACACACGACAAAAGGACCTAACTGTAAGGAACAAAATAAAAATAATAACAATAATAGAAAGAAAATCCTGTATATAACATTGATACTCTAAAAGATGAATCCACCCAGTTTCTGTACAAGCTGCAAGCTGTAGCAAATTACAAAGGGATTTACAGCATCCGGCACAGAGCTTAAACGAACAATTAAAAGCGAACATACATGAAGCAGCGAAAGAAGCATTAGGAAATAACAAAAGAAAAGGAAAATAAAACTACTGGTGGAATGAAATTATAAATAAAAAAATAGAAGAAAAAAAACTAAAATACCAAAAATGGCTAGCCACAGGTAACGGTCAAGACCGATCCTACGTAAAATTAACTGAGAAGTCAACATACAAGTAAAAGGAGCAAAAACAAAATCATGGGAAAACAAGCGCTCAGAAGGAAATACAAATACACGGAAAGCATGGAAAACAATCAAAAGCTTAAGAGAAAATGTATGCGAAACATTAGAATATCTCCAATTAGCGTAAGATAGTGAAAACACTTTTTTCTATTTCGGTTTTATAAAGCCGTTCTAAGCGCACTGTTTTAGCTTAAAAACAGTACGTTAAGGAGGCCTATAATCGTACTGTTTTTAGTTTGTTTTTTTACGATGTTGGTAGTTCGATTTGAATTTGAAATGTCAGTTTCAACCACCTGTCAGTGCTGCCATAAGTGTTTATAAAAACTCCCTAGTAATCGATTTGACGTAAAATTTTCTACATAAATTTATTTAAAATACTCTTAAACTTCCTCAATAGAAAAAATAGTATAAAGAACACGTTTCATAAGACCACTTGTCGCACTCGTTCGTTGAAAAACTCGACGCTTCGCGTCTCGTTTTTCAAACTTGAACTCGTGCGTTAAGAAGAGGCCTTATGAAACTAGTTCTTTAATATACTATTTTGAACAGTTGTTAACTGAAAAACGTATTGAATATAAAAATATAAACTACATAATACATAGACCGACACTAAATAGCCGCCTAACATGCATTATATTAAAAAAATACAACATTCACTTACAGGCATCAAAAATGGTAAAGCAGCAGGCCCAAGACCTATACCAATCGTAATAATTTAATGCGCTCCACCAAGAAGTTGAAGAAACTTTAGTACTAATGTGTAATACATATCTACTAGAACAGACAGAAATTCCCACATAATGGAAACAATAAAAAAAAGGATACCAATGGGAATGTAAGAACTGTAGGGGAATCAGCGTAACCAGTTCGATTGGTAGACTGTACGGGAGAATTATAAAGAGTAGAATTGAAGATGAAATGGAGAACATAGTAGAACACAGCGGGGCGATTCTGCTTTGGAACCTAGTATTGCTACACATTGCTACTCGCGAACAACCAAATAAAATTGCAGAAGACGAGGACGACGCCGGCTATAATAGTAGAAAACTCATGGATAAATACCTAAAATGAACTATAGATGAATATGGACGAGACTAAATAACTAGTTGTTAAAGGGAAAGGTCGCGACTTAGACATGGACAACGAAACAGACCAGAAGTGTGAGGAATTCAAGTATCTTGGCACCACTATAACAAACGAAGGAACAAGTAGCAAAGATATATCTAACAAAATAAAACAACGAAGAAGAGCCATAAGTATGTTGAATTCGATCCTGTGAATAGACCAAATGACAAGAAACACAAAGAAAATAATATACAATGTAATAATCGAAAGTATAGGATTACGAGAAGACGATATAGAAGACAGAGAAGTCCGGCGTAGAGTAACCGAGAGACGTTAAAGGATGTTAACAACTTGGAATGTATATATTAAATTTATGAAAACAGTTTTGTGCCTAGATGAAAATGACTTAAAGTTTTTCGACTAGATAAGATAAAATTTTTTGTAAATTTAATAGAACCACTTCTGTTTCTTTTTTGATTATACTTATTTATTATAAAACAAAGTACCCTTCCAAACCAAACTTTATCACAAATTCTGAAGTTTGGAGCATAAACTATGTTATAGTAATTGTTGAATTTAATGTAATTATATTTTAATATATCTTTCAAGAATTGAAAGGACCTCACCATCCCCTTGATCCCACCCCCCCCCCAAGCCGCAGCTTGGGCACCACATGGCCGCCTGAAGAGGCAGAGGCACACATTACCATAGGCATTCTGACAGCTTTGATTTACAAAGTAAAGCAAATTAATAGAAACCATATTTTTTGAAAATTGATAAGGTTTCGTAGAATACAAAGACTTGTTCTACAATAAAAATTAAAATAGAACAACACTAAAATAATTGCAAACTGTACATCAAATTAGAAGTTTTATAATAATATATTGATCTCCCTCTATTGCGCCATAACGCACAAGGATAAATGTTTTTCTTAAATTAGCCCTTATGGTCAAAATTGTGGTTATAGAAAACTAGCAATAATATATACCCGGCATGCACCCACAAAAACAGCTAATGCAGGGTAATGATATCTAGACTAGCATGATGTCTTAAGAGAGGTACTATTCATTAAAGGTCTTTCAAAGAACAGGTGAATAGTCCATCCAAGTTTGTCAAATAGTTCAAACAACAATTTTTTATCAGCCATGGAGGATATTAAGAATCTTGGGAGGATCGTGTCACTCCAGGTATTAATTTCTATATTCAGAAATAAATAGATATCTAGAGCAAAAACTCTTGTAGCAACTGAACTCAATTTTAATAATTGTAAATTAATTGTATTAAAGATAATAAACAGCCTACTTAAGTAAAAACAATCAGTTTGTTTTCCATGACCAAAATTTATGGCTCAAACGAATTAAAACAGCTGACTTTCTATTCCAAACAATTTGTAACTTATTGACACAAAGCAGAATATAATGAGATGTCAGTATTACATGGGTTGCCTATAATTACTAACAAAAACTTCAGGTACACGCCATACTGTTTCCTCTTCTGTTTTCTATACCTACTCCACGACCAAAATCGATATTGCCACGTACGGTTATAATAAAAAATGACTATACGTAAACATTGATCCTGTTTATACTCTCTTCTTATGAAATTTTAGCGTCTATAGATATACTTGAAGCGAATTAACTATTGTACATCATAGAAATGTATGACGTTATATCTATTTAGTATGTTAGGCTGCATTGCCATAGCGATATTTAAAATTAAATATACGTAACAAGGTTTTTACCTGCCTGCTTTGTTTATTTTGTGCAGCATATTAGACGAATGACATCATAAATATCTGTTATCTAAATAGGTTGTTTTCCTGCCTCAGATATAACAAATACGTACATATTTTAGTTGTATTAATACTTAATCAAATAGAGTGCATGCCGCAGCCAACTGTTGAGGAAAAGGGATACAAGGGCGTTATTGCTGTAATGGCCTACGTAAGTATCATATGCAAAAGTCGGAACATTAATAAAAATAGTCATTCGTTTCAAAATTTTAAATAAATGCTTGGTATAAAGACAACTGAGGATTGACACGGGTGTGGGACACATATTTACTTCAAAATTTAATGTGTTGACAGCATGATATTACCATTGAAATTGATGTAGGCTATTGTAATTCTTTCATCAATATTTTCATCCATAAAAATAAGTTGCTGTTCGTTTTGGTACGAACCGAATTGAACCCTCTCTTCTTCCTCTGTGTTTGCAAGAAATGGTTCGTCAAGATTCCATTCTTGAGCTTCAAAATAATTTTCTGTATCTGTTGCCTCCATGTTATTTAAATGTATACTTACAATAAACACAATAAACACATGTTATTAATGTTACCCAGCACAAAAACTTATAATAGTCCATCTTCATATAATCACTATTAGTAATTAAAATTAATAAAAAATTAACTAAAAACACCTTACATTTGCACAAAATCTAAGCTATTTGTGTATTCACGCAATAAAGTGGTGTTAGCTATAAAATCCTTCATGTGTTTCAATAACTGATAAACTTGATAAATAATCTGATAATGATATCGATATCTTATCTGTATGTATTATGGCGAAATTTTTAATGTTTCTGAATTGCTTCTATTGTACATTGTATTTACAATTATTGGAAAGGATTTAAATGTTATCAATTTTGATTACTCATATCATATTTATATACATTCAAACATTCTTGAAAACTACAGCTACAGAATGTTAATTGACTCATTTAAAAAATAAAAGGATAAAATATTATCAACAACACTACATGCAGAAAACCCTCCGTGGCCAATAATTATGATAAATGAAGTGAAGGAAGCAATTGAGAATGCAGCGAAAATAATAAAACTACTACATACTACTACTACTAAAAAATAATGGAACTTACTCGAGTTTCTAACCCTATATCATATATCACGCTGGTGTTATACCGAATGGCTGACTTCAGTACCATATCCAAAATGCTAATAGTCAACATTTTCGACGAACATAAAACGATCAGTCATGCCCTATAAACTTTTCTCTAAGTAATACATGCGCGAAAATGTAAAAAATGCGAAGGCAATCTAGAAGAGATGCAACTTCGTTTCTGCATTGTTCTAAGAACTAGAACTTTGTTCTAGGTACATGTTCTGCCACAAAGATGTAACTCGTGATATCTTGTCTGTCTTCTTCATATGTTAAACTAAGGCATTTGATGGATGTATGAAAATATTGCTTACGTACTATACTAAAGATGACTGGGCGAAAAGAATACTAGAATAATCAACAACTTGTATTCGACAAAAAGTAACCGCCAAAGCGTAGAGCCAATACAAACAACTGGATTAAGGTTATGTTCAATCTATTCAGAAGAAATATTTAGAGAAGCAGTGTCTCTCTATCTTCGGCACCGTTACTAAAGAATTTATTCTTAAAATAACCAAGCGATTTTTTTGCTAAAGTATACATCAGTGCCTGGGTACCCTGCAAAATCTATAACAAGGCTCAAGCTCAAACTTCCAGAAAATGTTATTTTATCGTCTAGCAATGAAATGATACTAAGTGCTTAAAGTATTCGTGATAGAAAACTAAAAGTATATAAATTTGCTGTGCATAGTGTATTCAAAAAATATATTCTGGTTCTGACGTATGATGCTTGCGCTGTCCATTATCTTATTTTGGCAAAGCAGAATTTTTTCTTCTTCCTTGTCCTATTTTTCTTCAAGTTGTAACAGATTGCATTCAGTATATCTCATTAAGTACCCAAAATAGTTCGTATTTTTTTACTATTTTGACTAGTTGTGGTTCTAATACTACTTTATTAAACACCTCTTCCTCTGTTACTCTTGCTGACCAAAGAAATCTTGGGATCCCATTCCTTCACATTTCGAAGGTTTGTATGTGTGTTTGGGCATCTAATTTGATAGTCTAAGTTTTACACACGTAAATTACCGTTCACCAAATGTAGATTCGCGTTACCAGCAGTCTTATTGATTGTGATAACTATAAGCTACATAGCAAGTTTACCTTTTTATATAAAATTACGGAAGCACTAGAAGACCTAAGTGGGGGGATTAGATTAAATGGAGAACGAACACGTGAGTAGAAGAAGAACAAAAATAATAAGAAAGGTTAGATAACAGAGACGTCATCACCATATTTGAACCAACAGTTCGATTTTAGGTATGATGATTCTGGAGCTTCCTACTCAAACGTTTCTATAAAACATATACAACAGGACCAGTTCCAGAACCCGAACCTTGTAAGAGCTACATACTACTGCGTCAACTAAGAGAAATACATCCGTATGGTGCTGAATTAAGGATATGATAGCAGTGGCATTTTTTGTTTAGGTCTGTGAGCTACTAGTAGTTCTAACTGTCTAGGCCTTATAACAAATTTGAAAAGTTCTTCGTAAGTCTCAATTCTTATGAAAAATCAGATGAAATTAAGCTGACTCAAGAGCTTTTAACAGTTATTAATTTAATAAACAACGAAATACACAGTTTCGGCAGTTTGCATAAAATTCATCTTATATTCAGGTATAAAAACTTAATTTGGAGATTTTTGTTCAATGATCAGTCATATTGGGAACACGAAATGCAATTAATAGATTTTTAGTCTAATTCTGTATGAAAACAAAAGTTTGCCGAAACAATTTTTCTGACAAATAAGCTGGAAACAATTGACCGTTAACGATTATATTATATTATATATGTATGTACCTATTTTCAGTTTGATCTGCCATTTTGTTTCTGAAATATAACTATTGCTAGAAGTATTTTTTTCTTCTCTGAAGCGTCGTAACTTATTAAGGAAGCATTTTTGTACTAAGGTATGCTTGTTTTAATTAGTCCCATTGATCTCAGGAAGCTGTAGGTTAAGCTGTGTCCCTTTACTTTAAGGACACTCTGTATACAGCGTGTAACATGAAGTGATGTCACCCGTTTAGGGGTATACTCTATGGCCAAAAATAAGAAAAAAATCAATATAAACATTTGTTCGGAAATGCTCCCCAAGAAGTTTATAGACAAGAAAGTTTCACAATAATACGACATTTTTTCAAATATCATTAATTTAATACTAGCAATTAGGATTGCTGGAACG
Source organism: Limonius californicus (assembly GCA_014611495.1). Lineage (NCBI taxonomy): Eukaryota > Metazoa > Arthropoda > Insecta > Coleoptera > Elateridae > Limonius > Limonius californicus. The sequence goes on along the minus strand of JABXWE010022362.1, from coordinate 5,332 downwards.
AATTATTAAAAGATAATGTAGCTTATCAATTTACGAAAGAAGAGTACGCAGCCTAGCATCTTATGTTTGGTCAGATGAAAATACCCATGAGTGAATTCTCACTAGGAAAGGTTTTTGATTAACGTCTGATGTGGCGTTATTGGCGATTTCGTAATTGAACTTTTTATTCTACCTCCGCGATTACATAGGCAAACTTATGTTAATTTTCTTCTTCTTCTTCCGTCTTCTAATTAGGCTTTCGCCTGTTCCTTCCTCGGTTTCTTGCCTGTTTATGTCACGTTCAGGTTATCGCTCCACCTCTTCCGTGGCCGACCTTGATTTCTGTGGCCTCTTGGTGATTCGTCTCTGGCTATCTTCATTACTCGTTCGTTGGTCATCCTATTAATGTGCTCGTTCCATTCCCTTTTCCTATTTAGCACCCATTCGTTGATGTTTTCTATATTGCAGGTCTGCCTAATGTTCTCGCTTCTTTCTCTATCCAACAGAGTTTTACCGGCGATTTTACGAGCAACTTTCATTTCAGCCGATTCCATAAGTTGTTTCGTTTTTGCGGTATCAGGCCTCGTTTCCGCGGTGTACGTCATTATTGGTCTTATTGTTGCCTTATAAATTCTGGACTTGACTTCTATACCGATGTGTTTGTTCCTCCAGATTGTGTCGTTTAAACATCCTGCTATTCGGCTTGCTTTAATTGTTTGCCGTCTCACTTCAGCTGCTACATCTCCGCTGCTAGATATTTCAATTCCCAGATATGTGAACTTCATTTCTTGCTGTATAATTTCATCGTCAATAGCAAGTTTGCATCTAAGTGGTTCGCGCGATGTTGTCATACACTTTGTTTTTTGTGACGAAATAATCATGTTGTATTTTTTCGCTGTTATGTTAAACTGATGCAACTGTCTCTGAAGAGCATCTTCGGATTCTGCGACTAGCACGGCATCATCGGCGTAGCACAGTATTTTTATTTGCTGCTTTCCCATTTTATATCCTTCTCCATTGCGTACTTTTCTTATAATTTCATCCATAACGATGTTAAAAAGTAAAGGACTTAGAGAGTCCCCTTGCCTAATGCCTTGTCCCACAGGGATTGGTTCTGAGAGTTTGCGGTGGATTTTAGCTTGGATTTTATTTCTTGTGTATATGTTTTCTATGGTTTTAATGAGACTCATAGGAATTCGTCTATTGTACAGCAGGAATATAATATCTTTAAGTCGTACTCGGTCGAATGCTTTTTGCAGGTCAATAAAGCATAGGAACGCTGGTTTGTTGTATTCCAGCGATTTCTCTACAATTTGTCTTAACACGAACACTGCGTCTGTACAAGATCTTCCTGTTCGAAAACCTTGGTGTTCGTCGGATAGGGATATTATTCAATTGATCTTGTTACATATAATTTTTGTGGTTAATTTTAACATTGTATCAAGGAGATTAATTCCTCGGTAGTTGCTTGGTTCTTTCTTGTCCCCTTTCTTAAACAGTAGTATGGTAGTGCATGTTCTCCAACATTCGGGTATTCTATGATGGGTTATGATTTTTTGGATTAATTTTGTGAGATGTTCTGTAAGAGTGTGGCCTCCGTATTTTAATAACTCATTTGGAATTTCCGTCTTGACCTGGTGATTTTCTGTTTTTCAACGTTCTTAATGCGTTCTCTACATCAAATTTCTCTATAGGTACATCATCGTTAACAACTATCTCTGGTGTGTTCAGTTCTATTTCATCGGTGTTTTCTTTAAACAGGTCTGTTAGGTAATTAATCCAGCTTTCCTCTTTTATTTGGGTACTTTCTATTAATTCATTAACCTTCTTTGCGTTGTGTTCTTATCATTCGCCATATTTGTTTTTGGAGGCCATAAAAATCTCCTTCTAATCGGTTTGAAAATCTTTCCCAATATTCATCTTTAATTCGTTTCACACATGCGGCGACTTCATTTCGTATTATTTTGTATTCTTCGTACGCCTCTGCTGTTCGGACGGATCTGTATTTGAGATATGCCTTCTTCTTCAACTGGCACTTTTCTTTAACCTCTTTGCAGAACCATGGTGTTTTATTTGTGTTTTTATTGCTTTTGTTTACAATTCTCGTACCCAGCGCTTCTTGCGCTGCCTCTCTCAAACTGGTCTTAATTTTTTGCCATCTCAATTCGATGTCTTCATTTCTAGCATCTGCAGAATTCTCTTTCAGTTTTACCTCTAATCTCTTCTGATACAGTTCTTTAGTAGATTGATTCCATAAGGATTCAATATTCAACTTCTCTTCTTTTTCCGTTGGCTGTTGTTTATGCTTTGTATTTAACTGTATTTTTAATTTTCCTAGTAAAAGACTATGATCACTGCCTACATTTGCAGAGTTTAGTGTTTTAACGTCTAATATTTGACGTGGGTGTAGTTTTCTGTTTGTTACAATGTAGTCGATTGTTGATTTTTGTCCCCTGGTGTTTTGGAACGTATATTTGTACTGTTCTTTGTGATTGTAGAAGGTGTTATTAATTCTTAATTCGTTGTGTGCACAAAAAGCGATCAATAAATCTCCGTTATCGTTGAGAACTTCCTCATTAAAACGTTGTTTAACGCCTGGCACCACTTCATTGCCCACCCGTGCATTAAAATCTCCTAGCATTACTATCAACTCTTCTTTAGGTATGGTATCTAGGGTCTGTTGGAGTTCCTCATAGAAATTTTCTCTCTCATTTTTTGGTTTACAATCTTCAGGTCCATATGCAGCTATTACGTTCAGTTTACTGCGTTGAATGTTTATTTTAATGGCTAATGTCCTCTTTGATATGTAACGGCATTCTTCTATATGTTGCTTGTATTTTTCATGTATCATTATAGCGACTCCTTCTTTCGCTCTAATTTCTTTGTCTACTCCACTGTAGATCAGTAAATATTTGTCGTATTGTTTCTGTCCTTTTCCCTTCTTCTTAGTTTCTTGAAAGGCACATATATCTATCTTGTTATCTTGTATTTCTTTCACAATTTCCTGGTCTTTATTATTGAATGATCTTGTGTTCCAGGTTGCAACTCGTATTACATTTTTCTTCTTCCATCTCGATCTCCTTGTCCTTGCATGTGTCGTCATCGATGTATCCGTCCAATTCCGAGGCAATTTACCGGTTCTGTGAGCAGTATTATGTTACATCTACAAGTAGGTTGCTAGCCTGGTTTGTAGATGTCCCTCCTCCTTTATCCGGACTTGGGACCGGCAACAACACCTTTGAGCTACTCAATCCACTCATCGGTGCTGCAGGCGGAGTTATGTTAATTTTGTGGAAGAAATTCTGCCAAACTTATTAGAAAATGTGCCTTTCATGCGACGATATCGTATGTGGTTTATGCATGATGGTGCTCCTGCCTACCTCAGCCGTCAAGCAAGAAATTACCTGGATAATATTTTTCCATTATGATGGGTAGGTCGAAGACTTATTATTTGACCAGCAAAGTCTCCCGATTTCAGATTTTTTTTTTGGGTTACTTAGAAAGTATGGTAAACTAAACGGAAGTACCTGAACTGAATTGCGACGTGGGATTGAACAAAGTTGCGCAACGGTTCGAGATACTGCTGGAATATTCGACCGCAAACGGATGCTTGTATCAGAGTTAACGGAAGCAACTTTGAGCAACTATTATGATTATTAGTTAGTAAATATTAGAGATATCATTAAAAAAATATAGTTACATTATTTACATTATTAAAGCATTGTGAAACTTTCTTTGTCCATAACTTTGTTGGAGAGCATTTCCGAACGAATTAAGTATGTGTGCTTCAATGGGAGCCTAAATACTACTTTTTAGCTCATATTTAAATTTTATAACTTTCAAAATGGCGGCTAGGCGCAATCTTGAACTATTTTTTTTTAAATGGCAAAGGGGGTCGAGTGACCTCATTGGAAAGGTATTTTAATTCTGCGTCTGATCTAAGAGTTTCATAAAAAAATATTCATCCAGGAAAAATGACAGATGATTGAAAATAACAAGTTTATGGAAAAACTAAGAATTCAAGCAAAAAAGTATGCTTTCGAAATGTTCACCATTGAAGAATGAAGAAGAAGAAGAAGATTCTAAAACACAACAAAACTTATTTTATACAACAAAAACAGAATAGTAATTCTGTTTTAAGAAATGTTCAAAGTGTACTCCTTGAACTTCTTGGCAATAGAAAAACCTATTTAATATCTCTTCCCGTATTTTCTGGAAAGTTTCAACTCCGATATTTGCACAAACCTCTGTTATTTTACGTCGTAAAAGCAAAAGGGAATCGGGTTCTGTTTGAAAAACTTTCGATTTAAGATACCCCCCCAAAAAGTTCAACGGAGTCAGGTCAGGGGAGCGCAGAGGCCATTCTGTTGCACCACGACGACCAATCCATGTCGAGGATACGTTGCATCGAGATAATAGCGAACTTGTCTGCTAAAATGCGGAGGAGCGCCATTTTGCTGGAATATGAAATCCATGGCAAATTCGTTTGGATTATTTTCAGCAATCTCAAGTATTAACGGATGGATGAGGTTTTCCAGCCATGTTCAAGTACAATTCCGCAGTAAGGTTTCCGTCGATAAATAAGGGACCTACGATATGGTCGCCAAGTATTACTATCCACACGTTCAATTTTTGCTGAAATTGGATGTAACCTTCTCGGAAAACATGGAGATTTTCATAGCACCAATGTCTTACATATTGTCTGTTAACACACCCATTTAAAAAAATGTGCATTCGTCACTAAAACAGATATTGAGAAGATAGGATGGGTTTCTTGCAATGGTTTGGCAAGATTCAATGCGTCTATCCGGATCTTCTTCAATCAGCTGGTGTAAAATCTTTAATTTGTATGGATGGAACTTAAGCCGTTATAAAAACTTTATGACAGTGGTTGCAGATACATCACGTATCGCAGCTACATGTGAAGTTGATCGCTGAGAATGTACTACCATTTCACCGACTATCTGAATTTGTTTGTTTTCTGAAATTGCGGGTCGTCCAGGGTTTTTCTGCATTGCACACTTCCAGTGTAAATAAATGTTTGCACAAGTTCTCTTAAATACGTCCTCGAAATAGGACGGTCGGGAAAACATTCATTAAATATTCTTTCGGCTTCGTGAAAGTTTCGATTGGCTTCAGCAAAAATAAAAACTGCTTCTGTTTTTTCCTGCAAAGTTCGAACATAATTGTTGTTAGTATCACCGGTTTTAACAGTGAATATTCAAACGTGAGCAAACACAATAACCAGTGTTGGGTAGTATCTAGATACATGTATCTAGATACTGGATCTAGATACTATTCAAGTATCTAGTATCTGTATCTAGATACGTTTATAAAATTGTATCTTGTATCT
>JABXWE010022359.1:0-19851 GCA_014611495.1 Limonius californicus | reverse complement strand
TTGCGCTGGAGGAAACTCGGCAGCAGCTGCCGGTATACATTCACCACCCTGTATATTGCGCTGGAGGAAACTCGGCAGCAGCTGCAGGTATACATACACTCCCCTGTATATTGCGCTGGAGGAAACTCGGCAGCAGCTGCAGGTATACATACACTCCCCTGTATATTGCGCTGGAGGAAACTCGGCAGCAGCTGCAGGTATACATTCACCACCCTGTATATTGCGCTGGAGGAAACTCGGCAGCAGCTGCAGGTATACATTCACCACCCGTAACTATTCCGCGCTTTTTTCGTTGTTGGTTAAAAGAAATTGGGTTCCAGGCGTCCCATCTAGATATCGGCGTACTTGAGATCACGTCACACTACCTCGGCTAAGGTTTTCTGCAGTTTCCTAGCCTGAACAGGTGAATACCGGAGGTAGCTAAATTGCACTATCTGCAGTTTAATATTGATGATAATAAACGTATTAAACGACTCTGGTGTTTTATTTCATGAATTTAGCTCAACTACTCTAGATCCGAACCTAAGACGATCACGAACATTCACGATAAATAAAAGCTAAAAACACAACACAAGGGTCCGTAACGCTACAATACTACCCTAAGATATTAACACTAACATTATCAGTTCGTCTTAGACTAAATTGTAGGAGCATAATATGTGTTTACGTTAATGAATATTGTTTTAATTTTATTTATTTGTTTCAGCATGCAAAGGATATAAAAGTCGACTTTATTAGTTCGCTGCACCCAGAGGGGGCTAATTGAAGTATTTGATAACACAGTGAAGATTATAAAGTAACAAGATGGTAAGAATTATAGAATATATTTTATTAGTATTTAGTACTCGTTTGTTAATTCCTATTCTGTTTACAAATCAATTTTGAAAGTTTAACTTAACTGTTAAACTGTAGACTTTTTGAGCGATACATTTCTTACTGATGTTTAATAACGGTAAATATAATTGGACTGGTTCACCAGTACGGAATTTGTATGTTGTAAGGATGAAATTTACTCCTCAACAAAGTGTATTAATTTTTTGCGATAACAGATTTAACTTTTACTGTTACGATTAAAATAAAATACGGTTAACCGTAGTGGGTACTAGGAAGAATTTTTGAACACTTATTAACTATTCAATCTAGAAGGAAAGTACATGTTCATGCAAGAACAAGCAGAATAATTGTATTTTTGACCTGATTTATGTAAAAACAACACAAATCCAAAAAAGCATCTAAAGAATGTCGTTATTTATTTTGTGAGGTTATGTTTGTACTTCGACGAACAGTATTGCTTGGTTGACTTAAGTAATCTATTTGGAACTGTGAGGAAGTTACTAACGTCTATCTATGTCCTTCACAATCCCTCAAATTGAAGTAAAATATTTTGTAATAATTACGTCAGCATGGTGCTAGAATATATAAACTTACTTGATTTAAGTTAATTCTATGGTAAAAATTAATGAATACACAGTTCTACTATAATTTAAACTTGCTCTACAAAATTATATTATCTATAGAAAAGTGTTGAGTAAGTTAATATTTTCTAGAATTTTGAATGTTCTATATTTACGGAAACTCGTATCTTATGTAATCAAATGTTTATCCCATTACATCATTTTTTGTAAAGCCTCGAATGGCCAATCAAATACATTGATATACATCAATGCTTTGCCTTGGTATGGTCTCTTGTTAGGCGGACGTTATCAAAAAGTATAGTGATAATAGATAAGTATGTGCTGCACTTTGGGTTGCAGATCATCATTTTTAAAATACTTAACCTCGTTACAGGGAACTTTCCTCTCTTAGTGTTATCAGTGAATTCTTTAAATAATTTATGATATCCAATAAATTTGCCTTTATTGCAGGCAAGGCATTAGCTGATTTGAAAAATTTCTTTTACTATATTTGGCGGTGGGACTGAACTGCTCTTAGGTTTATGTACAGATAGTTAACGTAGACCACCGCTCTCTAATAGAGAACGCATACAAAAAAAATAATATTTTTTCTTAAGTTTTTTAGTGTAAAGTTCATCGAGAAGAAAGCTTTTTAAATGTCTAAATGGTCTTTATTACATTCTTCTCTGGAAAAACGATGATACCTACATTTTAAAATTATTTTTATAGTACAAGAAATGTCCAGATTTTCCTGAATTTCTCTGCCTGTAAATTTAAATTTCTGTTCATTTTGGAAACGTTCTTTACCTATCATCCTTAGAAGAACAATGAAACGTATCTTTTCAAAATTCTTGATGTTATCTTCAACCAAATTCTAATTGTTTTTTTTTTAATTTTTTTGCTTACAAGTATACCTCTCTATGCGTTCTGGAAATGATGCTTAATTTCTCTGCTTACAAATTTAAATTTCTCATCATTTATGTACACGGTCTTTACGTATATTCCTTGGAAGAACAATGAAACGTATCTTTTCAAAATTCTCGATGTTATCTTCAACCAACTTCCAATTGTTCTTTAATTTTTCTGCTTACAAGTATACCTCTCTATGCGTTCTGGAAATGATGTTTAATTTCTCTGCTTACAAATTTAAATTTCTCATCATTTACGGATACGGTCTTTACGTATCTTCTTTGGAAGAACAATGAAACGTATCTTAAAAATTCTTGATGTTATCTTCAACCAACTTCCAATTGTTCTTTAATTTTTCTGCTTACAAGTATACCTCTCTATGCATTTTGGAAATGATGTTTAATTTCTCTGCTTACAAATTTAAATTTCTCATCATTTATGGATACGGTCTTTAAGTATCTTCCTTGGAAGAACAATGAAACGTATCTTTTCAAAATTCTCGATGTTATCTTCAACCACCTTCTTGTTTTTTAATGTTCTTTAATTTTTCTGTTTACAAGTATACCTCCCTAAGCGTTTGGGAAATGATGTTGAATTTCTCTGCTTACAAATTTAAATTTTTCATCATGTATGGACACGGTCTTTACATATCTTCCTTGGAAGAATAATGAAACGTATCCTTTCAAAATTCTCGATGTTATCTTCAACCAACTTCTTCTTTTTTAATGTTGTTTAATTTTTCTGCTTACAAGTATACCTCTCTAAGCGTTTGGGAAATGATGTTGGCTTTCTCTGCTTACAAATTTAAATTTTTGATCATGTATGGACACGGTCTTTACGTATCTTCCTTGGAAGAACAATGAAACGTATATTTTTAAAATTCTCGATGTTATCTTCAACCAACTTCCAATTGTTCTTTAATTTTTCTACTTACAAGTATACCTCTCTATGAATTTTGGAAATGATGTTTAATTTCTCTGCTTACAAATTTAAATTTCTCATCATTTACGGATACGGTCTTTACGTATCTTCTTTGGAAGAACAATGAAACGTATCTTTTCAAAATTCTCGATGTTATCTTCAACCAACTTCTTGTTTTTTAATGTTCTTTAATTTTTCTGCTTACAAGTATACCTGTCTATGCGTTCTGGAAATGATGTTTAATTTCTCTGCTTACAAATTTAAATTTCTCATCATTTATGGACACGGTCTTTACGTATCTTCCTTGGAAGAACAATGAAACGTATCTTTTCAAAATTCTCGATGTTATCTTCAACCAACTTCTTGTTTTTTAGTGTTCTTTAATTTTTCTGTTTACAAGTATACCTCCCTAAGCGTTTGGGATATGATGTTGAATTTCCATGCTTACAAATTTAAATTTTTCATCATGTATGGACATGGTCTTTACGTATCTTCCTTGAAAGAACAATGAAACGTATCTTTTCAAAATTCTCCATGTTATCTTTAACCAACTTCCAATTGTTCTTTAATTTTTCTGCTTACAAGTATACCTCTCTAGTCGTTCTGGAAATGATGTTTAATTTCTCTGCTTACAAATTAAAATTTCTCATCATTTATGGACACGGTCTTTACGTATCTTCCTTAGAAGAACAATGAAACGTATCTTTTCAAAATTCTCGAAGTTATCTTCAACCAACTACCAATTGTATTTTAATTTTTGTACTTACAAGTATACCTCTATATGAATTTTGGAAATGATGTTTAATCTCTCTCCTTACAAATTTAAATTTCTCTTCATTCATGTACACGGTGTTTACGTATATACCTTGGAAGAACAATTCGTATCTTTTCAAAATTTTCGATGTTATCTTCAACCAACTACCAATTGTATTTTAATTTTTCTACTTACAAGTATACCTCTATATGAATTTTGGAAATGATGTTTAATTTCTCTCCTTACAAATTTAAATTTCTCTTCATTTATGTACCTACACGGTGTTTACATATATACCTTGGAAGAACAATTCGTATCTTTTCAAAATTCTCGATGTTATCCTGAACCAACTTCTTGTTTTTTAGTGTTCTTTAATTTTTCTGTTTACAAGTATACCTCCCTAAGCGTTTGGGATATGATGTTGAATTTCTCTGCTTACAAATTTAAATTTTTCATTATGTGTGGACATGGTCTTTACGCATGATACTAAGACTAGTAAGATATGCTCACTAGCGAGACGAATTTGCGTTCTGTTGGCGCATGACGTCACTCGGTGACAACTGAGCGGCATTCATGCGTATATTATAGAAATATAGACGATGAAATGGACATAGATATACAATCTATTAGCTAATAGGCGGTGATAATGTCTTAAATTTATTACATAGCTGATCATAAAAGAGTAGGCATTCTACTGAAAAAACTATAGATATATTATTTCACAAATATAATAAAGATTATTATCACTACAATAATAATTATGGTGTCACACCAGAGTCTTTCTTTACTAAAGTGTTTCACCGGCGATTATAATTTGCTACATATCGACGTTTAGAAAAGTTTTAAGAAATAAGTTTTGGGATGTGCGGTTGAATGGTAATATTAACATAATACTAAATATTATATGAATGTTTACGATAAAAAAAATATATTTTTTATTTTATTTTATTGTGGTATAATACACAAAACATATCAACTATAACGCAATTAATAAGGAGATATTTATACATTTTTGTCATCATAAAATAAAACTTTATCTACTTTGTTATTTTAATAATTTTCCTATTTTGAATATTGGAATATTCTTTAATATTTCTATTAAGGCACCGCATTCTGAAATACATTTTGCATCTAAAGAATATTTTTTTCACATCTTCACTCAAATCAATATCACGAGAGCGACATAAATGTTCTTGAATATATTTATTGGATACTTTCAGGACTTTGCCGTTTAGTTCTTCAAAAATGGAATTTAACTGTTTACACTTTAACAAAAAATCTTCATTGGGTTTCATAAGTCCACCTTCTGATAGGTGGTTCACCCATGTAGATGAGCTGTCGTTAGAATCTGGAATATATCCAAGATTCTCAGTTTTTCTAAACTTAAAAGCAATGAAGCCCGCCAAATTTTCCAATCCATCCCATTTCATTTCTGTGAAATCGTCAGCTACGGTTTCAGTTTCTTCTGCTAAATTTCCTGTGTTTAAATTTGCGAACAATTTCACCGTCATAATTGTGCAATTATCTTCTTCTACGGTATTATTACTGCAGCCATCATAAATATTAGGAGAATCGATAGCTTGACTTGTTAAACTTGGGGTTGTTGTTTCTTCTACATTTGCAGATCCAGGAATAATTTCATCATTCCGACCTACTATGTAATTTCGTATACGGTATTTAAATTGTAAAGGCGTAGGGTGGTCGTATAAACCCCCAATAGCCCTGATGATGGAAAAAAAGCCTTCCAATGGATCTTGATTAAGATGATACGTTAGTAAATATTTGATTCCAAAATCAGATTTTAGGTCCTGAAATAGTGATTTGAGGGAGTAAATACTAATTAAAATACCTTTTTGGAAAGGCAATTTTGTTTTTGTTTTGTTTGTTCTTAAACTGCTGATCATGCTCTCCATTTCATCAAGAATTTTATTTTGCTCTTCAAGTGACAATCCATATGCTTTACTTCTAGCTCGCGAATCCATGTGAGGTGTTTTTGAATTAAATATATCAAACCAATCGTTCGTGATTTTGAACAAATTGGAACACTCTAGCCAATTATTTTGTCCATTTTCATATAAACCAAGAGATCCCATTCGCGACAAAGCTTTTGATATTGTATGGGAAAATAATTTTGTAGCTAGTTTAACTTTTTGGCGTTTAGCATTTTGCACCGTTAAATGTGTTGAATTGATTTTATGAGCAATATTTAAGTCCGAATCTCCGGTAAGTTTCAGAAGCTCCACAACTGGTTCTTTTGTAACCGATTTACCATCAATTTTAAATCCTGAATCCAAAAAATGGTTTCTCAACAATTTGATCATATGCGGTACATCTGCGAAAACATAAACATTTTTATTGGAAACTGGATTAGAAAACGACGTTATATTTTCCGAAATCCCCAATTCCCGCCACAACCCCCTGTTAGCACCTCCTAAATCGCTATTAATGGCGTACACAGGAAAGCTAATATTTTCAAGTTCTTCAATAATTTTAAACAGCAATTCTTTTGTCATTTTACGATCGTAATCATAAAATATTGGTTGCTTCCAGTTACTGCAAATACCGCGGACCATGACAACTTGAACATAATTTGACGGAGCTAAAGTTGAATCTGCCTTCTTATCATAATCGTACATTCTTTGTATCTTCATTTCATCAAAAAGAATTATACAGGCTCGATTCATTTTCGAAAATCCAGAATTTTCCATTAGTTTTAGTATGACTTTTAGTATGCCTAAAACACAAATTAGCATTAAGTAGAGTTGAAAATACTTCCTTTTAACACATACCTGGTCGCACATCTACTTTTCCTGCCCACCTTCGCAACGTAGATACCCCTGGCAACGGGTGGTTTCTCTTTCTTAATAGTCTATAAGCTCGTGGTCCAGCGGCATATAAAGATATGGCACTCGCAATATCTTCCACGGACCACTTGATAAATGTCTTTTCGGACGATTGAAGTTTGCGGACTTGACCTTCCGTGAAGAGCGATGACAAAACTGTATCTGTGTTTTTATTTATTGTTTGAAGATGTTCATTTTCTGCAGTAAGTTTTAAATTATCGGCTTGTAATAACTGCAATTTTAATAGTAGGTCATCTTGTTGCAGACTGAAATAAAAAAAACCTCCCTGAACATCTGCCGTCAGTAGACAATAAAATCTGTTATACGTGATGAAAATGAATGGATAGTCGAAAACCAAAAGCGTACCTGTCGGTTTGGATCATTGCATCACGAGTTTTGGGACTATTGTCTTCTGTCTCCATATCAAGCTGCATATTTTCGGCGTGATTATCATTATTTGTAGAATTATTTTCTGTTTGTTTCAATCTGAAACTTAAACGGTAGATACTGTGTTAAATTACAGGACCTTCAAAATGTATTTTACGCCCTACAATGAATTAGAGATCACTTGAAAAATTCAATGTACAAAACAAGTATAATATATTAAACCAAAGGATATTTCTCATGGCATTAATTTTTGACTTTAGGTTTCTCTTCATAAAACAAATACTTCTGGTAAATATTAATACACCACAAAACAATAATTTTGTGGTATAGGTACTTACTTCTGAATGCCTCTTAGTACGTTACGTTTCTTCATCCTATCGTCACGTTTACACTTTAACTCCACATGAGAGCTACTGCTAGGTTTTATTATAACATTAGGCAAATTGATGGATGGTATAGCATCTTTTTTCAACTTCCATTTATTTGGTGACAAATCTAATAGCCTATGTTGCAGACAATAGGCGTCTTCTGTGAAATGCGTGGCGCAAATTCTTGCCGTAGTAGTATTAAATTTATGTTGTTGCAAACATTTTTGGACCCATATCCGGCATATTTCTTTTTCTTTCGGAAAAGAAAAAAACCGACACTTTCTCTCGGACATTTTGTATTTTTTGTTATTGTTGCTGTTACAGTTTACTACTGCGCAATTTACCATAGTTAATATTCACACTTAAAACAAGTGTACCAGAGAACAATCCTAATTTGTAAGTGAAAGACTATCGGCATAGACTAATTACAGTAACTCCGTCGAGGTTCCATTTGTCACTGAACTACGTCACCAATTGGCGGGGCGGAGAGGGAACATGCGCGTGAGCATATCTTACTAGTCTTAGTATCATGGTCTTTACGTATCTTCCTTGAAAGAACAATGAAACGTATCTTTTTAAAATTCTCGATGTTATCTTTAACCAACTTCCAATTGTTCTTTAATTTTTCTGCTTACAAGTATACCTCTCTATGCGTTCTGGAAATGATGTTTAATTTCTCTGCTTACAAATTTAAATTTCTCATCATTTATGGACACGGTCTTTACGTATCTTCCTTAGAAGAACAATGAAACGTATCTTTTCAAAATTCTCGAAGTTATCTTCAACCAACTACCAATTGTATTTTAATTTTTGTACTTACAAGTATACCTCTATATGAATTTTGGAAATGATGTTTAATCTCTCTCCTTACAAATTTAAATTTCTCTTCATTCATGTACACGGTGTTTACGTATATACCTTGGAAGAACAATTCGTATCTTTTCAAAATTTTCGATGTTATCTTCAACCAACTACCAATTGTATTTTAATTTTTCTACTTACAAGTATACCTCTATATGAATTTTGGAAATGATGTTTAATTTCTCTCCTTACAAATTTAAATTTCTCTTCATTTATGTACCTACACGGTGTTTACATATATACCTTGGAAGAACAATTCGTATCTTTTCAAAATTCTCGATGTTATCCTGAACCAACTTCTTGTTTTTTAGTGTTCTTTAATTTTTCTGTTTACAAGTATACCTCCCTAAGCGTTTGGGATATGATGTTGAATTTCTCTGCTTACAAATTTAAATTTTTCATTATGTATGGACATGGTCTTTACGTATCTTCCTTGAAAGAACAATGAAACGTATCTTTTTAAAATTCTCGATGTTATCTTTAACCAACTTCCAATTGTTCTTTAATTTTTCTGCTTACAAGTATACCTCTCTATGCGTTCTGGAAATGATGTTTAATTTCTCTGCTTACAAATTTAAATTTCTCATCATTTATGGACACGGTCTTTACGTATCTTCCTTAGAAGAACAATGAAACGTATCTTTTCAAAATTCTCGATGTTATCTTCAACCAACTAGCAATTGTATTTTAATTTTTCTACTTACTAGTATACCTCTATATGAATTTTGGAAATGATGTTTAATTTCTCTCCTTACAAATTTAAATTTCTCTTCATTTATGTACACGGTGTTTACGTATATACCTTGGAAGAACAATTCGTATCTTTTCAAAATTTTCGATGTTATCTTCAACCAACTTCCAATTGTCCTTTAATTTTTCTGTTTACAAGTATACAACGCTATGCGTTTTGAAATAATGTTTATTTTTTCTGCACATAAATTTAAATTTCTATTTGTTTATGGAAACGTTTCTTTATATACCGTCCTCGAAAGCACAATGAAATATATCTTTTCCAAATTCTCGTTGTTGTCTTTAACCAACTTCCAATTGTTCTACAACTTTTCTCCTTACATAGATAAAATCCAACTCATTTATAGAAATGGTCTTTATGTAGATTTTGTTGACCAACGATGACCTTATTCCCAGCGAGCGGAATCACACAAGTGGTGATTCTCTCGTCTTATCTTCCTCCTGCTCCTGTCTTGCCAAACTTCTACCGGATTTCTCTAATTTCCGTGGCTTGCTTGACACCGTTCTTTCAGGACAGTCTAGGTAGGTCTTCCTGTTACCTTCTTTTATCAGAAGTCCAATGCTAGATTCTAGACGACCACCTTTCTTCCTCCATCTTTTTCATATGCCGATGCCAGCTGTCTCCGTTCTTCAATTGTATCCACAATGGCTAGCTATGTATGGATGTTTACTCCATGTGTTCTATGATTAATTGATTTCGTATTCTGTCTATCCTTGTCACAGCGCAAATTTCATCGCCAAAATTCCATATCCGTCGCCTTGAGTTTCCTAGTATTCCTTTAGGATATTTCTGTACCATCTACTGCAGTATTCTCCACTACTTTTGTAAATTCTCCTTTTTAAGTTTCTTGTGGTGCTTTTTCGTAAATAAAATCACAAATGTTTATAGCAAAGATCATTCCTAATAAGACACGTTCAATGACAATATTATGATATTAATATTAGATATACTTTTAATACCGTCGACAATGAAACTTAACTAGAACAAAAAAAAGATTATTTAGTTAATTATGAGCTATTACTCTCAACATTGAGACTTACCTATAGCCACAATAAGATTATATAGTTCCTTCTGAGGAGTTGATTTTGATTTCCTTTAAATATCCTTATCTTGAGTTTTCAGCTTTTGGTGATTACATAATTTTGTTGTGATTTCTGACAACATTTAAATAAATTAATATTTATCAATAGTTTTGTTTGATTGTGGCCTCTGTCGGCAAAAGTAGGACATTAAAAAAACATAATGATAATTTTGTACACTGTACACTGCACCATGGTTTGCTGACCATTTCTTAATCGTTTGTCCTTGCTAAAGATAAGTTTTTTTTCTAATTTTACCACTGGATGCCACGAATAGTTGCATTGCATTTAATATACAGGGTGTCCCTAAATTGCCTTAAAAGCTACAGGTAAACTTTTTCCTTTAAGAATTCTTAAGACCAAACTGCAAGAAAAAATTTGCTCGGCAGCTTAATTTTCTTGTACAATGGTGTTAAAGTTCATACCTTTAGTGCAGAAGTTTAGCCGAATGGTTATAGGAAATTAAGTAAAACATGTATTTGCTTAATGAGTAAACTTAAATTAATTCAAAGCCGCTTATTAACATTGAAATAGCAATTTAGTTCTTAAGTACTGTTAAAAATCATACTCTTGGTAAAAGTACAATTTTGTGAAGTGTGTGTGAAGGGCACGCTGTGATTCGTTTTCTTCGTGGAAAATCCGAAATTTACCTGAAAATATTCGAGGTACATAAGAAAAGGTCAGACACTAGTGTTCGGCGATTTTCTGTTTCCGAAATGGCAGCAAATTTTCCTGAAGTTTCACATTCGGTAGGTACTGTAAGCAATTGCCACGACCAGACTACAATACCACTATATGCAAGGTGGGTGCCAAAGATGTGACGAATTAGCACAAAAACTAGCAAGTGGCCTCTGCACTGACCTTCCTGTATCACTCTGAGACGTATGGCGATGAGTACCTGAATCATATTGCCAGTGGCGAGGAGACTTGCATTTCGTACACAAATGTTGAAACCAATCAATCCATGCAGAAACACGCGAGTTTCCCTGATGCCAATAAATTCAAGCAAACGTTATAGACTACTGCGACAGAAAACGTACAGGCGTATTGATGTTTGACTTCTTGGAACGTGGTGGGACAATTAATGCAAACATGTAAGGTGAAACCTTAAAAAGGTTGAGAAGGGCAATTCAGAACAAAAGGCGAGTATTGCTTACGTCTGTAGTCTTGCTTTCGGGCGATAACACCAGACCGCACGCAGCGGTTCGCTCTATGCAACTCATTGAGCAATTTGCTTGGGAAGTTTTTAACCATCTTCCATACAGTTTCCACTTACCACCGGGTGAGTATCACCCTTTTCCTCCATCTTATGATGTTTTTAAGAAGCTGGGACCGTTCTCTGGACGGCGACTACCTCAAAACGACGGTACAAAATTGGGTTCGATACAGACAGTAACCTTCTATGAGAAAGGTATACTAGAACTTGTACCACGGTATGATAAGTGTTTAAATTCGAATGATGACTATGTAGAAGGTTTAGGAGTCAATCTAAGATTTAAGCATAATAATTTATTTTCAACTTTATATTTTCCTTTTTTTTTACGGCCGACGACCCTTAGTTTACGAATAAGTCTCGTACTTGAATGAAGCATTAACAATTGTTTTAACAAATAATTTTTTTCAGACGGAGAAAAACAATATGACGGAGATGGTCACCTTCATTCCGAAGGATGAATCAAATGTTACCAATGGAAATGCCAAGTAAGTTAATTTTCATTTCTGAAAACTTTGATTACTACGTAAATATGTCACTACAAGTTTCAATGGTTAAAATGGCCGTTTTTTTCATCATACCTAATATTACATCACTAAAAAATAATGGTGTTCATAAACACAAAGTAAAGTAAAAATAGAAGAGGTCGAAAATATCTATGGAATTTCTTTCGAAAATTCCAAAAAACTTTTTGATTGCTTCAGTGCATAGGGGCACTGTCTTTTACAATCCGTTGAAAATATTTTTTATATAATTCAAATAATCGAGATATCAAGCTGATTCGTCTTAGCAGACTAGCCCTGTATATATTTTTTCTTATGGCTGGAAAACAATCGTAAGGTATTAAGCGTTATAAACGTATCAGCTATAACTATCTGCTTTCCTTAAAATAGAAATGGAATTTTTGATTTCATTTTACTGCTAACATGTGATCAAAGAAATAAACACAAGGTATTGTCGGTATGTAACATGACAGCTACGATATACCTTGTAGCACTCAAAGCCAACCCTAATTAGAAAAGTTTTTGATCGCTCGATATGTTTGAAATGGGGTACTTATTGTGAAGCACATCGTACGTAAACATTTCTCGGGAAAAGAGAAATATTTTTAATGTTCTTGCTAAAGTGCGCGTTTATTTGAAAACGACGCAATAATGAGATCTAACCCTTAAGCAAAACTAAAGGCGTCGTGGGTATTATTGTGATAACCTTTGAATCAATAGAGATTACGTTTTCACTGAGATTATTTTTTGGAATCAATGTAAAGGCTCACAGCAATAAGCATGCAAATGTGAAATTGTAAAATTAGATTTCGAGGTCAAGTATTTAATAATAAAAGTAAACAGTGATACAACATAGAAAAATAATGTATAAAATAAATAATTATGAACTATTATCACAATTAAATAGCAACAACTAATTATACCAACAAAATTAGAGCGTTTAATTCTACCATGGTGCTAATAAATTATATAAAATATAATAATAAAAAAATCACACCTTAGAATTATACAAACTTACTATTTTTCTAACACGTTTAGCACCCGTCTGTATAATTTTGATAACCAATTTTATGATTTTGTATTGTCATTTTAAAAAGGTATGGATGTTTATTAATATGCAATTGTATATAATCTTTTTTTCTGATTAATACAGGTTAAGATGACGCTTGTTTGTAATACGTTTTTACAATAAAAACATTTAAATAGAAAAATGCACTTCAATACAGGGTGAGTGTAAAGAGGAAGCAGGTTGATAGGTTATTTGAAGAATCAAAAGAAAATGTTTTGAACGGATTTCTCATAGATAGTACTCCTTATGTATAGGCACTATCAAAACAAGGCAAAAATAGTTTTTAATTATTCTAACGAGACAAAAGAAGTTTTAGAAATTCGGTATAAATATTATTCTATAAAAATTGTGTTATTAACAGCTTGCGACATTGTTTTCTGTAATATCCCATTTGCAAAAAAATCGACTACTGCAAGAGTTCTCCTAAAATATTTAAACAACTCCGTCCGTGAGCTCCAATTAATGCAGTACTCACGAAAATCGAAAATGAAACAAAAATACATCTGTCTGAAATCACATACTGGGAAAACAGTCTTCCCAGATACTTATCATTCGCATTTACAAAATTAATTTGTGTTAACTGTTAACGATCGCAGTCATTGGACGTTAATTCGTTTAGGTTAAATCAATTTTTATTATAATTAATGAACCCTATTTTCAAAACACCACTATTATATATAATAATGACATTACGTAACGAGAGGCTAAATGGACTGATGTGTGCAAGCGCCAGGCTCTCTCGCGAAAAATCCGAATTCGATTCTGAGCGACGAAAAATTTTAATTTACTTTTGTTTATTGAGTAAACATTGTGTTCCCTTTACCATTTGCCCGTGGTTTATTAAACCCTACTGTCAATACAAATATAATAAAAACTAGATTGGCAAAAGTATCGATAATATCGTTAATATTAACAAAAAGCTAAATTTGAATATAAGCCAATAAAAAATTACACTCGTTCGGGAATCGAAACCGGGATTTTCGCGTTAAAGGCTGGCGCTTCAACATTTAGACTTTCGCTGCGTAATATCGTTATTGCATATAATAGTGGTATTCCGCGAATCGGGTTGTTTAATTTTTTTAATTTGATTTTACTGTTTTATTTTTATTTTACGTTAATACCGAACCTATTTGAACTGACAGACTCTTAAAGTAAGCAATTTTTTTAACGGGGAACTACATAGAATGGTGTTCCAAGCAGTGATCAAAACTAAATTTTTCTCACTGGGTAATGTCATTATTACATATAATAGTAGTACTTCGCAGATCGGGTTCATAGATTATTTTAAAAATCGATTTAAACTAACAACTAAATAGTTGACACAAACTTGTTTGTAGTCTGGGAAGACAGCGCCGGCGCAACGGAATTTGATTTCAGCTAGATGTGCTTTTGTTTTATTTTCATTTTACGTTAATACCGCGCCAATTTGGACAAGCAATGTCTAATAGTAGAAGTTATAATTTTTTCGCTTCGTAATGTCATTGTTACATATAATAGTGGTGCACCAAGCATCAGCTTCATTAATTATTTTAAAAATTGTTTTAAACTAAACAAATTAAGGCCCTAATGATTGCAATCGATAACAGTTAACATACTTATTTATAGTCTGGGAAGACAGTACCGGCGCAACGATATGTGATTTCAGGTAGATGTACTTTTGTTTTATACCGCAGCAATTTAGACTGACGGGCCAAATTTACAACTTTTTTTATATCTTATATCTTAGGTGAACTTTTATAGGCCATAGCAGAGAACGGTGTTTCAAACAATGACCAACAATAAAAGTTCTGATTTTTCACGCCTGCGTAATGTCATTGTTACATATTATATTGGTGATTCTTTACAGATCGGATTAATTAATTATTTAAAAAATCGATTATTAGTAAACAAATTAAGGCCCTACGGGCTGCAGTCGATAACAGTTGACATAAACTTATTGTGGTCTGGGAAGACAGTATCGGCGCAACGGTATGTGATTCCAGCTAGAGGTGCTTTTGTTTTATTTTCATTTTACGTTAATACAGCACTAATTTGAACAGACATAGCAACATTATAATATTTTTTTAAGTATTTTAGTAGAACTCTTAGAGTGAGTGTTCCAAATAATGATCAACACTACGCCTTGCGTAATGTCATTATTGCATATAAT
Source organism: Limonius californicus (assembly GCA_014611495.1). NCBI lineage: Eukaryota > Metazoa > Arthropoda > Insecta > Coleoptera > Elateridae > Limonius > Limonius californicus. Next base: position 4,650 of record JABXWE010022359.1, on the reverse strand, counting down.
AGTGGTACTTCACGGATCGGGTACCAGGATAGCAGCGTGTGAGCGTAGGATTTCGGTTGCCTATTGCAGTGGTTACCGTGCGATTTGTTGCATAACTTTGATAATTATTCGACCAGTACTCGACATTGTCCGCCACGTTGCTCCCCGATATCCTGATACCTCGAAAAATACCTAAAACACCGTGCCACGACACTAACTACCTTAAACAGGATTAAACTGGCAACAGGGTGCGGGTCCACACATTCTTATATCCCCGTAAAACATTTTCCATAAACACTTTACTTTTTTACGGATCATATTCATTAATTATTTTAACAATTGATTTAAATTGAACAACGTTGTAATGACTGCAATCAATAACGGTTGACACAGACTAATTTTATAAATGAGAAATGCCGCATTTAAAGTATCTGGAAAACATATCGACGCAATCCTATTTCTACATGTGACTTCAGCTAAATGTATTTCTGTTTCAGTTTTGATTTTACTATATTATTTTTCATGTAACTTCCTCGGTAAATGATTAGCGCAATAACTTTAGTAAATGCATACCTTTAACTTGCATCTCTTTCTGAGGCACGCCAAACACAAAAAAAATACTGAAATACAAATTTACGTCTATATTAGAATCGACACGTGCCCGCTGCTGTTTGGCTTATAACCTGGTGTTAGAAAGAGATGCCCGTTAGTTCAGTACCTGAAGTTGTCGCCTGTCATAAAGAAACGTCACAACAGTTGTCAACAGGTCATGCCACGATCTTTTATTTTTGTAAAATTTTGTCCCTACTGAAATACACAATAATAAAATTGTTTGAGACTACTGTCTTATTTCATATTCTCAGTTCATACAGTTGTCATATACCTGCCACTAATCCCATACCATGGAAGGTGCGTAAAAAACTGGTATAATCTTCACAAATTTTTGAAATATATTAGGAGAAGTTTTAGAGGAAGCGATTTTTTTAAACTGTACGTTGCAGAAAACACTAAACCTATTAATTTTTGAAAAACGTTTTTTATACGCCACTTCTAAGAATTTTTCATCTTCTTCTTCTTGGCCTTCTTGGCCCTAGTTGAGTCTTGGCCAAATCAACAACCGCTCTCTACTTTGTTCTGTCCTGTGCTACTGCCCTCCAGTTACCAATTCTCAATGTTCTAAGATCTTCTTCCACTTCATCTCTCCAGCTCTTGCGGGGTCTGCCTCTAGTTCTTGATCCTTATGTTTCCTTCCATTACTTTCTTCGCACTCCTATCCTACGCCATCCTTGCCACATGTCCTGCCCAAGAATTGTTTGGCCACTTGCAAAAATGTTTTTGATGGTACCTTAGACATAGCAGGCATTGCATATTGGAATCTGATTGTTTATTTTATAACCAAGTGACTTCTACGTGTATTTAAAGCAATTCTTTTGTATAAATAACGAAAACTCCAACCTAATCTTTTATTCTTTCTATTTAACCCTGAAATTTTCCTGAAAATCTAACCTTGCAATGAAAGTTAAAAATGTTATGATTTCTTTAAAAATATTAGTATACATGGTTTGCCTTTACTGTGTACTTTTCATTGACAACGGAACTATAAAAGAATCAGCAATTTATTTACAAACCATGTCATGTGACTTCGCGCTCGTGCAGCTGTAGATACCAACAAATTAAACAGATTAGCTAATCTATAAACGTATGTCCATGTAAACATCAAATATGCCAAAAAAAGTTTATACCTAATTACAAAAAGTTACGTATTAATTAAATGTTCTGAAAGATGATTTATTGTCTGAAATATCAATTGTAATAAAACTTATTTCATTACTTTTATCTGCTTTTTGTAGAGGTCACATTTTTCTTGTTACCGTTTTTAAGATATGGCGCTATCAAAACTTTATTAAAATTACGTTGTACCCATTTTGTTTACATAGATAAAAAGTTCACTTTGCAAGGCCTTGCTAAAAAGTTTTTGACCCCTTGCATAGCAGAATCGTTTAGACAATCGCAAAACACTTTCATAAACTAAGGCTATAACCAATATTTCATCCCAGGCCCAACATTGTTTCCATTGACGCCGAATGTTCAAACTATATAAAAACAGTTGGAATTATAACTTCTTATAGCCGTAACTCAAAATGTATTCAAGCCATTAACATTTTTTTATAACTTCATTGACATCAAATTATATAACAATATATTCTGTACTGAGTGGGAAGTTTAACTGGGGCACTCAAAATATAACGCATTTGTATGGAAACACAGAAAACACCCAAAAATAACTTTCCAATGATGCGACATTAAACTATTTTTACATTTTATTTCACGTCTGTTTTGAAAATGTGTTTAATTTAAGAAGAGAACGGACTATTGTTGGTCAAACATAGGAAACTTTAATTTACACACCGGGTGATTCCTGGCAGAGTAGGCAACCCAAAATACAGATGACAAGATATTGAATGATCTAGATTTGTGTCAACGGTATTATGATTGCTTGCTTGCTTGCTTTGAAAGAGCGAGATCTAGGACGCGGTTTTCCAAGCATCTCTATGCACTTAGGCCACATTTGGCCCATTGTACACCCTAACTAAGAATTTTGCCTATCTGGGGTAGTTCCAACCCCAGTAGTGATTTTTAACGTATCACACATCGTAGTGGCACGGGACCTACGGCTTTACTTCTTATCCGACAGAAGGCGCATTTTCAGATTTTTCCCCGCTAGAAAAATCTCGCCGACCTCAGCCAGGTTTGAACCCGCGTCCCTCGGATCTAAAGGCAAACGCGCTAACCACTAGACCACCGAGGCCGGTTACGGTATTATGATACGAGATGCCTATTTGGTATGTTTGGCAGTTTACTGGCTCATTCAACGCAAACAATGTTTGAATAGCATGTATTCTAATGCAACGAACGGTATGATATTAACAGGGAAACGTAGTATGTGTTTTGGGTTGCCTATTTTTCGAATGGTAGACCTGTGAATCACCCTGTATAAAGTATAAATGTGGAAAAGATAATGTTTTGTTGATTGGTTAGTTGTCATCTTAAACAAATCATGTTTTTGATACGAAAATAAGCATAACCAAATTTTACATAGATCGGTTTTTATTTACATCTGATAGTTGGTGCAGTAACCGCTAGAGTGCATTACTTGTCTTAATATATTTACTGAAGAAGAACGGGTTTTTAAAATGGTAGGCTGGTACTCCCACGTGTATAAGCATGTACAAAGAGAAGACGTGAAAATTACAATGTTTTACTAATTTACTAGGTCCCGTCTTAAACAAAACATGGTATTGCAACAAAAGTAAGAAAAACAAAGGTTAAAAATGATTAAATCCAATGGGAAAGCTGCTTTCGTCATTTTTAATGTTATAATGATTTCTGTACGATTAAAAATAAGCGAGATGTTTTCAGTGGATGGGTAAAACGTTTCCATATCCATTGAGCTTCCAATTTCAAATCGCCCATAGATTTGAAACGTCCCGCCTTTTATTTACACCTGATAGTTGGTGAAGTAACCGTTTGAGTGCATTAATTGTCTTAATATATTTACTCAAGAAGAAAGGATTTTTAGAATAGTAGGCTCGTACTCCCCCGTGCATCACCATGTATAAAGTGGAAATGTGTGCTAAATTCGATATTATGGAGCAAGGAAATTAGGAAAGGAACTAAGATTAAACTATTCAAATCAATGGTAGAAAGGTGGGTCACCTATGGTTCAGAAATATACACAATTAACCAAAACCTCAAAAGAAGAATTAACGCAGTCGAAAATAGTTACTGAAGAAGATGCTGTGGCTTGATACTGTTGGATCGTGGGAGAACTGAAGATATTAGACAGCGAATGATTATAGAGACAACCTTAGCGAACGAAATAGAAAGAAAACAGCTATCCTGGTATGGGCATTTAAGAAGAATGCCAGAGGAGAGGTTACCGGGTGTTATTTGGAACTGGACAGCAGCTAGAAGAAGACCCGGGAGACCACGAGTAAAGTGGAAAGACGGGATAAGAAAGTCCATGGGAAGAAGGGATTTCCAAGACGACTTTATGGCAAGACAGAAAAGCAAGCTTGGAGTTTGGGATGCAATAGACGCCAGCAAGAGCTGTAATAAAGTCTTTACATATATATATATATATATATAAAATATATATATATATATATATATCTTACAACCATTTGTGCGTCCATACATTGTAAATTTAAATTTCTTTCTGCGTCCGATTACTTTCTGCGTCCGTATACGGACGCAGAAAGGTTTTTCCACTTTATTTAGAGATTAAAAAGCCGTCAGCCCTCTGGCGGCAGTGCATTCAACACGTTGGCAGATGTGTCACCTTCTAGGCCAAAAATATGAAGTCTATGGAAATTTGCGAGGTAAAGATGAACATTTTAAATTTTTGAATGAGGACGCAGAAATAACTGTACGGTGTAAAATATTGTATAAACATAGTTTGAGTTTTTAACACCAGGGGTTCGTGTATATTTTTTGAATATATTCATTTTACCATTTTGGCGAGTGTTCTGCGTCCCCTAAATTTGGCAACATTGTGTTGCCATTTATACATAGTGATTACATTCTGTACGTGCTTTTTACTTCCTAAGCGTCCCGCGATTTTTGTTTATACTGAAAGATGTTCAAAACCATATGAAACTTCTTTTACAA
>JABXWE010022356.1:0-20510 GCA_014611495.1 Limonius californicus | reverse complement strand
TGAAGCTCTAGCCCGATGGAGGCAGACGCTCCTGGGAGGAACCTTCTCTCAAGAAACTCTAACAAGAGAATTCCTAGTGAAAAGGCTATTAAACCTGATAAAGACAGGCAACCTTTTCTCTGAATAAGTGTGATGATGAGCGGCACAATACGCCTAGAGGCTGCAGTGCTGTATGGCTCTTAAACCAACCCTCATCACTCACCTCCTAATAAAAAAAAAATACATAGATGGAAAGCATGTTACTATCAAGTGCCCCAATAAAACCGGGTCCAATCATTTTTGTTACTTGAACAAATTTTCAATAGTACTTATGGCTATTGTTGCCCCGGATTATAGATTTATCTGTGTCGATTTCGGCGGTTATGGCAAAAATAGTGATGGTGGAATTTTTGAGCCTTCTAATATGGGCCAAAGATTTGAAGCTAGTCTGATGAATATTCCCAAAGATAAGCCTTTGCCAGGACAAAACGACTCTTGCTCGTACGTTTTAATTGGGGATGAAGCTTTTGCCCTCAAACCATGCCTTATGAGACCTTTTCCTTATCGACAATCAAGGCTCAATCTTCGTAAGGAAAATTACAACATTAGACTGTGTAAGGCACGAAGAGTTGTAGAAAATGCCTTCGGAATTTTAGTTCAAACATGGCGTATATTTTTTAGACCAACTGCAACTAAAGTTGAAACTACAATTCTTATTGTTAAAACAGCATGTGTTTTGCACAATTTTTTAAATGTCAAATGTCTTAGATGAGTATCAAATTTTTTGGGGAAATAAAATATGTAAGACGTATTTAATAAACAGTAAAGATATACGAGGGGAGTTTTTTTTAAGTTATCTGTAGTCGGGCGTCGTCTTATTTGACGGATGCGAAGTCCACATTCAGGTAAAATAACCGGCTGAACTAAGATGGGCGGCCACGTGCTCAACAAACCAATGTCGAATTAAATGTAACTATATATTAAAGTACAATAATTAAAGCTCTTTGCAGTTAACTAAAAATCAACATTTATTTACCAATATTTTACATGTTTAATCTCAATATTCTTAATATAAATCACAGACAAGACAGCTTGAAGATTATTATTGCATCTAATTTGCACGAGAAATGCAATTTTATTTTTAAATATTTGAATTTAAATAAGAGTTATTCAAATATTAAAATAATCATATTTCTACAGAAATACTAATAACTAAAAATGCAGTGTTAATTATGTATTTGAAACAATTTGAACACTAAGTTGAATCAGGTACAAAGTTTAAAACACGGTTAAACACAAACCGGAGTGACTCACGCACAAACTAAATATAATTTTTTTTTTATTATTACTTAACAACATCGACTAAATGATTAAATTTCAATTAGTTTCATATTTTGCACACAATTAAAAATGACTGAAATGGACAAATATTGTTGCACTGAATTAACATCGACCACTTGATTTTAACAAAACAGTTTAATCGCTGTCGTCTTCATATTTCTTGTCTTCACTTTCCGATTAATCATCACCCAAATTAATTATTAAAGGTTCCACCTCGTCAACTATAATTTCACGATGCACGATAAGATTTTATAAGATCTTCTGTATGTCGTACACAATTTTTCCATTCATTTTCACCACATTTTTATTACTTGCTCATCAGTAAAACCTTCGCACCCGATATGTTTGTCGTAGTAGCGTTTAGTATTCGCCCAAATTTATTCTATTGCGTCACCTGTTTTGGGTGCCATTATGCATTTATTTCTTTTTTACTTAGCGTGCGTATTGTTACCGATTGTCATAAGTACATCCGTGAACGAACGTTCCCTGTTGAGGGAGATATATACATGCGCAAGTGTTGTACCGAATTGGTGTCCGCCAAAATATTTACAATGCTTTCCTATGGAAGCAGTCGCCAGTTTGCATTTAAATATTCCAACCACTTGTTGGCTTAATGCCTAGCTAACTATGAGAATATATGAATAGCACTTTTTAAATATACTGGCTGTTTCTCTGAAAGAATTTCATGAACATCATTATCAATTATCATAACATGAGACCGGATTCAAGATCAAGTTGACCTTCGTGCCTCAAGTCACATCATGATATATAATATAGTCTGTCATTTGAACGTTTGACAAAGTTAATATTGGCAAATGTCGTAGATTGTAAATCTTGATATTACTTTTTTGTAGCTTCTTGTTAGCGTGATTTATCTCGTACGAGACGTAGCGGTCTTCTCTCGTATGCCTGGGCTGCACGTTTTTAGAGTGCCACAGACATAGAGGACCTACAGCATAACGTAGGCTCCGAAACCACGGAAAATGTAAACACTTCTACTGGAAGGAACATTTTAGGCAGAATACTTCGCTGATTTGCATTTGCCTTGCGAGGGAGAACGGCTGTTAAAGATCCGATGTTCCGATACTGGGAATTGAACCCAGCACCTTCAGCGTAGAAGTCTAACGTGCTAACCTCTAGCCCACGACAGCCTTCGTAGCTTAACTGAACCCATAAATTTAATTAAAAAATCAGCAAATTATGTCGGAGTCATGGATGACTTTTCTTAAACGGCAGTACAAACATTTTAGTTTAAAAAATCGAATTTATGAAAGTGTACATAATATAACACTAAAATGGATTAACTGTAAGAATATTGTATTTAAATGTGATTAACTTTAAATTGAATGGTGTACATTTCTCATAAAAATGCATTGCGAATTGAAAAGGAGAGGAACAATAAGTGGGAAACGTCTAATTTTGCTATTTTGGTAATTTCGCCATCTACTAGGTCGCTGTGAAATCCTTCTGTGAAACAGTAATTTCTAATTAGCAAATTCAAAAAAAGAAACTAAAAGGAAGTTCCTAGTTTCAGAATAGTATTACGTTCTTCGATTTTGTAGAACCGTCAATTGCGAGAATTATAAAATCCGTGCCGGCTTCGGGGTGCCCGGTGAATCCCCAAGTTATCGCCCGCATCACAGTGCATTTTGTTTCCGCTACTAAGCTATTCCGAACCAGGGACGCTGTATGATGCCAAAATTCAAGCAGCAGCAAAACAACCTCAACAAAATCAATATCCACAATTACATCAACAACAACCAGAATATAACATTATAACCCTCCTGCAACAACAAAATATACAGTTACAGCAGCAAATAGAAAAACAACAACAAGCCATATTGAAATTGAAACTAGAAATCAGACAGCTCGGAGAAGAGATGGCCCATGCAAAACCCAAACAATAATGGCTCAGTTTACAAAATAGCATTATGGAACGCAAACGGTGTCACAAAACGCAAATATGAAATAGAATTATTTCTAGCCCTACATAAAATCGATATTTTACTTATATAGGAATCCCACCTAACAACTAACACCAGCTTCAAAATCTGCATTACGTAACATACAACACAGCCCATCCCGCCGCAGAGGGAAAGGCCAGAGCCGGTGCAGCAGTTATAATACGACATGGTATTAAGCACCATATCCTGGATAAAGTTGAAGGAACATATCTCGAGGCAGCAAGCGTAGTTATAGAAGATTGGCATGGACTAATAACCGTCTCCGCAGACCACCAGTCCACCAAACTACCGCGTCAACAAGGAAGGCTTTATACACTACTATAATCAACTCAGACATAGATTTCTAGTCGGAGAAGATTATAATCCAAAACACACCAGCTGGGGATCCAGACTATCTGCCCCTGGAAGAGGAAAAATACTACACGAGGTAATATGTACAACTACATCTCAACCACTGATCCACGTATAAACCAACCTAGTGGCCAACAGATCCACAGAAGATACCAGATTGTTTAGACCTCTTTGTCACCAAAGGATTTACACCAGGCCATCTATGGCCAAACCCAACTATGACATCGCATGTGACCACTACATCCACTGATAGTAACCATTTACTCTGAAACAAAGGAAAAGGAACATGCATGTTGTGTATTAGAATAGTTTTATTAGTTTAGTAGGTTGGCAACAAAAAGTAACTAGTAGAAAACGAAAAGATATGTGATGATTATGGAGAGTACTCCATAGTGATGATTCATATTGTCATGGCGGAAGCCAATGCCTGCACCAATAAAGTTTGTCGTGTAATAAATGCGTTTTATTAATCACTGAAGATAGGTACAACATTTTGGCGACGAGGTAGTGGAAAGTCGAGTCCGAGTCTGTCTGTCTGTTTTAAAGTGCTACACGAGGTAGTGGAAAGCCGAGTCCGAGTCTGTCTGTCTGTCTGTTTTAAAGTGCTACACGAGGTAGTAAAAAGTCGAGTCTGTCTGTCTGTGTCAGTTCTGCGAGTGTAGTAATAATGGCATTAATTGGTCAAATTGAACATTACAAGTCAAGGGAAGATTTTAAATCGTATGTGGACCGTATGGAACAATTATTCATTGTTAATGAAGTGCCCGCAGCAAGAAAAGTAGCATTGTTCATTACGTTGATGGGTCCAGAAGCGTACGGAGTGCTAAAAGATTTGGTGTCACCAGAGGTACCTTCTCAGAAGAAGTACGAGGACCTAGTGCAGGTATTACAAAAACACTATGCACCAAAAAAACTAGTAATTGCTGAACGATATGCATTTTATAAGTGTATGCAGAGAAATGATCAGTCGGTGAGTGATTATGTAGTAGAAATTAAAAAATTAGCTCACAGTTGCGAATTTGGTAATTTTTTAAATGAGGCGTTGCGAGACAAGTTTGTCTGCGGTCTTAAAAATGAAGCTATACAACGTAAATTGTTAGCAGAAAAAGATTTAAAATTTGAGGCAGCAGTGGAGACAGCAAAAAGTATGGAGTGTGCAGATACTCAAACTAAGTTGTTGCAACCAGGAAGTCTTAATAGAATGTCACAAGTCCAAAAAGGGAAGTTCAAACAAAAGGAACGTCAAGCTGAGTCAACGTTACGTCAGTCGACTAGTAGAACAAAGGATCAAGTAAAAGTCCAGTCCAAGGAATGTTGGAGGTGTGCAAGATTTCACAATCCTGATGAGTGTCCAGCACGTCACTGGGAATGTTACCTGTGCAAGCAAAAGGGTCACACATCGAAGAAATGTAGACGATCAAGAGTGAAAACTGTAGAAGAAGACGTCGAAGAGGAAATAGTAGAGTCTGACGAAGTAGAAGAATATGTTCTAGGTAAAATCAATAGAGTCGTACAGAATGAAGCTCATATGGTAGAAGTCGAGATTAACGGAGTGGACATTTCAATGGAAATTGACACAGGGGCGTGTCGTAGTGTGATGCACGTAAGTGAGTTTCAGAAACAATTCTGTCAAAATAAATTGGAAATACCAAAATTTAAACTGAAGTCTGTTTCAGGAGAAAAATTGTCTGTAGTAGGTATTTTTAATGTAAAAGTAAAATGTAATAAGCTGGTTAAAAACTTAAGTTTAGCTATAGTTAAGTCAAGAGAACCATTTACTGCATTATTAGGAAGAGATTGGTTAGATGTCTTATATCCGTATTGGAAAACTAATTTTAAAAATAACGTAAATAGGTTAAGTCCGTTAGTTAGTCAACCGAAGGAGATTGGTCTGGTGCCGAACAAAAAGGAAAGTTTGATAATTTCGGTAAAAAATAGGTTTAAGGATTTACTTGTATTGGATAGGTCATCGCACATAAAAAAATTTGTCGCACAATTGAAGTTAAAAGAAGGGGTAACACCTATATTTCATAAAGCATATACAGTACCATATGCCATAAAAAGTCAGGTGGAGTTAGAATTGTTAAATTTGGAAAAGTCTGGTATTTTAACGAAGGTGCAATATAGCGAATGGGCAAGTCCAATAGTAGTGGTACCAAAGAAGCAAACAGGCATAAGAATTTGCATTGATTATAAGGCAACTGTAAATAGAGTACTTGATGTGGATCATTACCCGCTCCCACTGCCCGATGATATTTTTGCGGCATTAAACGATGGTAAATTGTTTTGTATTCTTGATTTATCAGGGGCATATCAACAATTGTTATTAGAACCAAAGTCTAAAGAATACCTCACAATAAACACACACTTAGGTCTTTATCAACCAAATAGGTTACAGTTTGGGGTATCAAGTGGTCCACCTTATACGTCTAACGAATTTATAAAATTTTTACAAGCTAATGATATAAAACCCATTAAAAGTGCCCCATACCATCCTCAATCGAATGGTATTGCAGAAAGGAATGTACAGACTGTAAAGAAAGCATTAGATAAACAATTAACAAATTGTAGGGGAAGGTTATCGATAGAACAAAAATTACAGAATTTCTTATTTGTTTATCGTAATACTCCAAATTCAACTGGAATGTCACCAAATGAAATGTTATTTAAACAGAAACCTAGAACTCGTTTTGATATACTAAAACCTAACCATGTTGTGGAAAAAGCACCCAATATACAATTGAAACGGAGAATTTTGTACACTGTAGGTCAAAATGTATTATGTAAAAACTTACACGGTGAGAAGAAATGGGTAAAGGGTAAAGTTGTTACAGTTTTTAGTAATATTACATATTTAATTGATATAGATGGTGTTCTTAAGCAGTTTCATGCAGATGCCTTGAGACCATGTTATTTTACAGATCAGATGACAGATAATAATTTTGATGTAGGTAGGCAGGATAATAATACCGATAAAAGTAATGTTAAGGTAGATGCAGAAATTGTAACTGATTCTGTAAAAGATAAGATATTAGAGAATACAAACCAAAATTGTAGTAGTAAAATACCAGTAGAAGCACAAACGACTGGAAATGTTAACTCTCCTAAAACAGAAGGGTCTACTGAAAACCCAGGTACACCATGTGTACGTAGGTCAAATAGAATTAGGAAACAACCGATTCGTTTAAACTTGTGAAACTTTGTAATAATTACTGTTTCTGTTATAAAATAAAAATGTATGATTTATGTATCTAAAGGAGGGAGAGATGTTGTGTATTAGAATAGTTTTATTAGTTTAGTAGGTTGGCAACAAAAAGTAACTAGTAGAAAACGAAAAGATATGTGATGATTCATATTGTCATGGCGGAAGCCAATGCCTGCACCAATAAAGTTTGTCGTGTAATAAATGCGTTTTATTAATCACTGAAGATACAACAATGCAGAAAACTGCAATATCAAAAAAAATTGGTCACTTTACAAAGAATTAATAAATGCAGATTAACCTAAGGGTTTCACTCAAAACGACGGAAGAACTGGGAACCGAAGTACAAAAATTCACTGAACTTATACAAGAAGTTGCCTGGGAGGCAGAAGCAAGAAACGAACGGCTATCCAATAAACATTCGGGGAAAATAGTAGAAAAATGAACACTTCCGAAAATCTGGCAAACTTCAAGACTTCCACAGGATAAAACTAACTAGAATCGAACAGCCTGACAAGAGTTCCTAACAGAACTCGAGAACAACTCATTCCAGGAATACCTTGACAGTCTGACATCATCAGCTGACACCGAACACTGGAAAGCAACACGGAAATTAAAATAACCAAGAGTACACATACCACCCAAGAAAACCAACTGGTGGATGGGCCAAAACTGATAAAGAAAGGCTAACACTTCTACTAATTACTTAGAAAATGTTTTTAAACCACTTTCATGCGCTTAAGAAGATGAAGAAAATGAAATTCAAGCATTCCTAGGAAAGCCAGGACAATCAACCGAACCTATACGCTTGGCAACACCAAATGAAGTAAAAGACATAATCACGAAAGACTTAAATGCAAAGAAAGCGCCCGGCTACGATCTGATTGCAGGGCAAGTAATCAAAGAACTCCCCCGTAAAGGAGTAGTCAAGCTCACTCAGCTAGTAAATGCACCTTTTAGATTAAAATACTTCCCAGCCCAATGGAAGGCAGCAGAAGTTATATTAACCCAAAAACCAGGTAAACCACCAAACTAACCTGCCTCATATCCACCCATCAGCCTACTGCCCATTATGTCTAAAATAGCTGAAAAACTTCTTGTCAGAAGATTAAATAAAATAGTTGCAGCAACGAATCTGATACCAGACCACCAATTTGCCAGCATTCTACAGTGGAACGAGTACATATGGTCGTTAATCCCTCCAATAAAAACTTTGAGGATAAAAGCTATTGTGCAGCAGTATTCTTGGATGTCAGCCAGACGTTCGACAAGGTCTGGCATCTGGGGCTGCTGTACAAACTCAAATAAAACCTTCTACATGAAATCTATGCTATCATCACATCATACCAAAGTGAGAGATACTTCAGGGTGAGACATGAGTCTGAGATAACAGCAATACAATCCATAACATCAGGAGTACCACAGGGTAGTGTGCTAGGCCCGATATTGTACCTACTATTGTTACGGGCCAATCGAGCTTTTTCGACGACCCGTAACCAGATGGATGGAAAAGGGCCTACAGCTTAGCTCAGAGGAGTAGGGGGAGTTCGTAAAAATCGCTTATGGGAGAAAATCTTTAGTTGTGTACAGGGCGAGTCAAAATAAGTGGGCGCCACCTTCCAAATCCAGCTGTTTGTAGGTCCTCGTGGAAGGCCGAGAAGCCAACAGCTTACGGGAATGGAACTTACCGTTATTGTGCCTCCTCCTATATATTTTAAGTGCGCAAAATTCTTACACAAACAAGTACAAAAGACATAATAAGAGGCAGTAAACTGTTAACACACATATAGTTAAACGGTTAAAATATGACAATAGAATAAAATGACAAGTGATAACGCTATAAGTTTGAATTACATGATTTTAAAATTTTGAACGTTCAGGAACCTTTCATAATTAATTTGGGTGATGATTAGTATTTTAGTATAAATACAATTATTTTAATATTTGAATAACTCTTATTTAAATTCAAATATTCATCATTATCATCATCCTCCATACCACCGTCAATTCAACGCAATAGAATTAATTTGGGCGAATACTAAACGCTACTACGACAAACATATCGGGCGCGAAGGTTTTAATGATGAGCAAGTTATAAAAATGTGGGAAAAAACTTTAAATCAATGCGGTGCAAATGAATGGAAAAATTGTGTAGGACATACAAAAGATCTTATAAAATCTTGGTGGCATCGTGAAATTATAGTTGACGAGGTGGAACCTTTCATAATTAATTTGGGTGATGATTAGTATTTTAGTATAAATACAATTATTTTAATATTTGAATAACTCTTATTTAAATTCAAATATTCATCATCATCATCTGACATGGGGCTGACTCGAGGGTTGATCCTGGATACGCCAGGCCCACCCCATGCCAGTAGGTGGGTAGAAATTTACGGGATAGGGTGGGGCATTGCACAACGTTAGTATGTCTGCAATGTATACCGCAAGACACCGCTGCTGCAACACCAGGTAGTTAGTAAGCTACGCATCAATGGGGTTGTTGAGTGCGTAGCCGAAACAGTTATGCGATTATGCGTTTGAGCCTAATAAACTTTGGTTTCAAAATTTCACATTGTTCTTATATCACATCATGCTATTGTTCTAAGGTTACTGATTGCACATCTCTTAGTTTCCTAATAACTAATAACCTACTTAATAGTTACTCCCAAACTTATTTTTACTATCCGTTATGCGATTATACATTTGACCCCAATAAACTTTGGCATCAAAGTTTCACATTGTTCTTATTTCACATCTATCTATTGTTCTAAGGTTACTGATTGCACATCTCTTAGTTTCCTAATGACTAAGAACCTACTTAATATCTACTCCCAAACTTATTTAAACTGCCCGTCATGCGATTATGCATTTGGCCCCAATCAACTTTGGAATCGAAGGTTCACAGTGTTCTTATTTCACATCTATGTAGTGTTCTAAGGTTACTTGATCGTATTTCACAGCCATGTATTGTTCCAAGGTTAATGATTGCACATCTCCTAGTTTCCCAGTAACTAACAACCCACTTGATATTCACTCCCAAACCCATTCACACTGTCCGCTATGCGACCATGCCCCCGACCCCAAGAAACCCCGGTATCAAAGTGTCACCCTGTTCGCGTCTCCCATCTGGCCATTGTTCTAGGGTAACAGACCGCTCCCCTCCGTGTGTCCCAATGACCAACCAACCACGTAATACTCGCCGCACTGACCACCACTGCCCTTCCACTCAGTTGGAAGGTCGACTCTGGATTGTACCTCCTTCGTATCCCCAGCCCTCCCCTCTGCCGTTGACAGACAGATAGCCAGCGTCCTCCTTCCCACCGGCACCTGCTGCCCTCCCCCTACTACTGCCTCCTCCTCCTCGACATCCTGTCCCTCTCCAGTCGACTCCTGAGCGGACTCTTCAGCCAGCGCGCACATTCCTCCTACCTCTCTTCTGACATCCCTCCCTTCTCGCGCCCAGACCTCCCATGTCTCCCCAGGCATGCCGGCGCCCTGCATATCCCCCCCACCCCAATGATGTACTCTAGGCGCAGCACGCTCCTCCGATCTGCATTTCCTTTGCCCGCATGGCATACTCCGGCTGTAGAGGATGGCCCGCCGGTCCTCCTAGAATATGCGTCCAGCGTCCACCTCTTAATGCAGTGAGCCGCCCAACACATCAAATACATATCCGATCCCCATCACATAAACATCAAACACAAATCCTAGCAGCACGTATACATGCATGACCAATCAAAACATTGCTAAGTAATTAATCAATTTCTATGAAATTAGTCTGGGTTAAGGGAGATTAAAGTGTCAGAGCGCGTCCTTCCCTTTTTCTAGTTTTCTATTACACTACCAGTGCTACCAACTACTGCTAAAGACTACAATGGCAACTTAGGCCTGCGACACTTAGCTTCTAACTGTGTCACCCTCAGTGTTGTTGTGGTCTGTGTCGATCGTTGTTCTTTTCCCTATTTGATATAGTACCTTGTAGAGGCGGCAGTGGTTCTCCTCTCCTCCGTCCCCGGGTGGATACCCTCGCACTTTCACTCTATTGTTTGCCCAGAAAATTGTTTTGTTTTTAGTCTCGCTAAGCACTTTCGCCCGAAGCGTTTTGCGAGCACTCCCGTTCCCACGTTATTATTAAAGCAAAACTAAATAACCTATGTTTAGGTATTTTTGTTTAAATTAAGGTAAAGGGTTGGTTTTTGTACAACAGGTGATGGATAATACACACGTCCGTACCCGATCACGCCGCCGTCGCAACCCCATTCCAAAGCTACTTGGACGTTACTTTAAATTTTTAAAAGAATGTGCAAATGAAATAGTAAAATCAACTAACTGATAAATCTAAGTTGAGTTGGCTGACTTAAACCCCTAGGAACTTGGAATCTATTTCCTAACTCGCCCTGGTTGTTCCCTAATATTAAAAAGTTTGTCAATTATGTGAATAGTGGATAAAGCAATTTATGACAACTTCACTAAATTAAATAATAATGAAATAATTAAGACCAGCCATACAAACTAACACTTTATTTTAAAATGAAAATTAAAAGAATCCAAACCGTCACTAATTTCTCCTCGCCCGACTCCTGGGTTGGCCTATTTTTAGACGGGGTCTTCGTTATTGCCGGCCGACCTGCGTTTTTAAATTCTTAAGGTTGACTTGAATGAACATGACTGAACAGTGAATACACATATGTATAAAATCCACTAAATAAACCCACCTGCAGCTATTTTTAACTATTTTAATTGAATTTAGGTAGCCTTCCAAAGGTGCAAAGCTCTTTCGAGCGCTTGCCTGCGCGTATTGCAAATCAAACGCTGCCAATTCTCTAAACGAAAGCAGAGCCCCGCCACACGCGTGCACCCGTACGGGATCCCGGACCCCCTTCTTATTTAAATTCAAATATTTAAAAATAAAATTGAATTTCGCCTGCAAATTAGATGCTATAATGATCTTCAAGCTTTGATTTATATTAAGAATATTGAGATTAAACATGTAAAATATTGGTAAATAAATGTTGATTTTTAATTAACTGCAAAGAGGTTTAATTATTGTCCTTTAGTAGCTAAATTTAATTCGACACTTGTTTTTGGCCACTGGTTTCTTGAGCACGTTACCGCTCATCTTAGTTCAAGCGGTTATTTTACCTGACTGCGCACTTCGCACCCGTCAAATAAGACGACGCCCGACTACAGATAACTTAAAGAAAAACTCCCCTCGTATATCTTTATTGTTTATTAAATACGTCTTACATATTTTATCTCTTCAAAAAATTTGATACTCATCTAAGACTTCATCCGTAGGATCTTCTAGGATTCACTTGTTCTCTACTAATACTTCAAAAGCAATTTTACTTAGGAAGGAGCATATTCTCTCACTGCAATTGGAAGAAGAGGGTAAACATTTATTTTTTTAATGTTTTAGTTCTTACATTGCCCTTAATCATTTTACATTTTATTAGATAACTTGAAATATTTCACATCTAAGCAACAAAATCTAACACTTTACAGCATTTCTGGTGTACATTCTTAATTTATGAATTTATAAGCATTTCTCAGGAATTTAGGCTAGTACACATGCTGAAGTTTTCAACGACTTAATGTTGTGCGATTTCTGAATTATATTGGTTGGTCAGTATTTTGCAGGAAATCCTTGTCCAGTTTCTTTTTTTTTGTTTTTGCGTCTATAGTTTATACAGATCAAAACAATATCCTCATATAAAATTTTTATTTTCGTTGAATAAATCAAGAGTTTGTTCCAATAACAAACAAACCCTCCTCATAAATTCTTGTTTTAAGATGAAATAATAAAATAAAACATAAGAACAGTAGTAATATACAATTCAATTCTCACGAATTAATAAAATTCAATTACTGACTATCTCATTCAGTTATTGACTATCATCTCATTTTTTCCCAGTATTGGTCAAATTTGTCTTTGTGGCAGCTCTTAATGTAGGGTGACAATCCTTGGATAATATACCTTAAATTACATTTACTGAGAAAAATAAGATCTAATTTACTGGCCAACTCATCAAATTGTGCATCATCACGATACGATTTAAGAGCAGTAACAAAAGCCTTAAAGTCAACAGGATCTAATGCATTTTTAACCTACAACAATTATTTTCAGCAAAAATATATCCAGTATAAATAATAGCATATCAAAACAATTCCTACCATAATTATATATTCTTGTATTGTAGTTTCAACTGAAGTTTCTTTTTTTTGACAATTATCAGACACTATTGCAATTCTTTTTCTTTTCATTCCCGCATTACCAGTGATGTTGGAATTGACAGGGTGAATCGTTACTAAACCAGAAGCTGGAGGATCTACATTCATTGAAGAACAGGACGCAGTGGTACTGAAATCAAAATTGCCTTTCCGGTTGTATGTAGTTGATGTGTCAAATTTAGCAGGCACTGCTGTTGTATTTTCAGCTGGCCTTAATGAATTTAGTTTCGGTGCTGGCAACTAAAAGAAAACTTTATAAACACAAAAAAAACCCAACAGAAACTGCTATTACATTTGAATCTGCATTACGGAAAAATATCCGGAGTTCTTTAATAATTTCTCCAAAATTATTAATCAATTTAATGCGTTCTCGAAGCCATAATGACATTTGAGATTTAATCTTGTAATTTGTAAATCGTGTGTCCAGCAAAATAATGGCACCGTAGTCGTACTGGTGCCTAATGACTCGCCCCATAGCTTGATTAACAGCTCGAGTAGCCTCCAAACTATACCATTCATCTCCTGAGAGAAACTGGAAATACATTTTTATTTTCGGGATTAAACAGTTTAGCATTTAGATACTTCTTTGTTTTTTGTGCGGCACAGATCCAAATATTTTCTTTTAAGAACAACTCGCGGGTCCTTAAGAGGGGGGTATGGTAAACCTGTTATAATAACAGCTCGGCCATTAGTGTCTGCAAAATCGAGTCCTTCAGAAATCTTGCCTCTACAAACACCCATGAAAATGGCGCCCTTGAATTGTGGGTTTTGTATTCGGGCATAATATTCGGTCATGGCAGTATTGAAAGCTTCTTTTTGTCTTGGTTCGACATAGATTGCCTATAAAGAAGACACCATTGTCAAAATGAAATTAATAAACCTCCAACAATTACTTTTTTAAAACAATTGCTTAAAATGAAAATGTATGAAAGAAATTTTTGCTTTAATCAATATTATAGTTCTCAGAGTAAGAATTTTTATTTGATTACCTTTTGATCACATATGTTTCCCCAGATTCCTTCTGCTTGCCAATCCTGCTGACATTTTTGCATAATAGGGTAAGAAGGAAAGAATATTAACAATCCATTAGGAATAATTCGACTTAAATTTAATATTGTACGTCCCAATGAGGATATGTATAGCGGATTGTCTCTGCAACACAAATAATCAAAAAAACTTAAAATAATATCAAATTGTTAGTTGTTTTTTGCCACACTTTATTGAAGTTACTATATAATTATAGTATTTCAATGTGCTAAGATAGCATTATCACAAGCAGTAGAACATAAACAAATGTAGCCATAGAGCTGATGTTGGTTTTCGGCTTCTATTCCAAAAACCTATGTGAAGTGAGCAGTTAAAGATAGCAACCGTTTTGCCGAAAATTACCGAACACCATAAAGGCACGAAAAAAGTGCGGTACAAGGAATGCTCTCGCGAGTATAAATGAAAATACGTCGTGTTCCCTGTCGGTATCAGTGGCGGCTTGTACTAAAGGGCACAAGGGCACGTGCCCACCCAACCACCAAGATAAACACAGAAAGAAATTCGCATGTAATTCAGTGCATTATTTTAATTTCATTATTTTAACGATGGTATCAAATTTTCCTTTCGCACCACAGGCGCGGCTAACACGCTCAAAACTATTTTCCGGGGAACGCTCTGATTTGTACCTATTTAGAGCAAGATTCGGTTGCCTATCGGTTATCTTCGCTATACGCGATATATCAGGCGTATTGGGCACCGACCGCTTAGTTCCCTATCCTCAGTCAACGTTTGGGTTTGGAGCGCAGAGTTGCATTGTTTTCGCGCAATCGCGCGTGTGAATTCAAAGACGAAAGTGACGTTTTTTCAATGATGGAAGTTAATTGTGTACAAAATCTTTTAAAAAACCCGCTATCATTTGAGGAAAAACTTTTAATTAAGAAAGGAAGGCCTATTCCGGATCTTCAGATAAACTACAGTTCGACAAGTAAAACCCGAACGTACAATAGAGTATTCAACAAGAATATCTATGAAAAATACGAGTGGATGTGTGGATGTTCAGTAACAAATAAACTATTTTGTTTTATGTGCTTAATTTTTACGAAAGAGGTTAGTGCGTGGAATAAACAAGGGGTGAATGATTTAAAACACATTGCAGAGGGGGCAAAGAAACACAAATCTTCCGTTTCTCACATGAATGCGTGCATGGATTTTAGTGTTTTAGGCAAGGTGGACATCCGTGAACAATTAGAGTGTGCTTATTTGCGACATAAAATTAAGTACAACGAAGACGTGGAAAAAAATCGTCATATTTTGCGCCGGTTAATTATGTGTATTAAATTTTGCGGCGCCTTTGAACTGGCGTTGCGAGGTCACGATGAGACATTAACGTCAGAAAATCCAGGAATTTATGTAGGCTTAATCAACTTTGCTGCCGAATTAGATGCTGTGCTTGCAATATATATATGAAAGGTTCACAAGTGTTTAAAGGCGTCTCAAAAACTATTCAGAACGAATTGCTACATGCAATGTTGCAAATTTACAAGCAGGAAATATTAAAAGAAATTAATTTTGCAAATTTCATTGCTTTGGAGGCTGATGAAACTACAGACACTTCTAATCATCAGCAAATGGTTGTTATTATTCGATACGTGTTTAATGGACAAATTTTTGAACGCTTTTGGTCTTTTTTTAAGCCGGGTGGATATAATGCTGATGTATTAGCAAAAACATTGCTGAATGAATTGCAAACTATTTTAAATTCTCCTTCTGGGTCTGATAACAATAAACTAATCGCTCAAAGTTACGATGGGGCGTCCGTAATGAGTGGTAAGACAAATGGTGTCCAAGGCATTATCAAAAGAACATTTCCACATGCACATTATATTCACTGTTGCGCTCATCAATTTAATTTAATTATTGAACGAGCGGCACAGTGCAATAAAAATGTAAAAATTTTCTTTGCAAATTTGCAGTCATTTTCAAGCTTTTTTTCTCGATCGCCAAAACGAACGGCAATTCTTGATGAAATAGTCAAACGTAGATTACCACGCGCTGCTCTTACACGGTGGATTTTCAAAAGTCGAACTGTGAACACATTATTTGAACACCAGGATTCTTTCAAAGAATGTTTAGACAAAATTATTGACGAAGATGGGATGGATTCAGTTACTATTAGTGAAGCAAGTGGTTTATTGAAACATTTGAATTGCCCGGAATTTCTCTACTGGATGAAAATATTTCATTTCATCATGCCACATGTTGAAATATTATTTAATCAGACTCAAATGCGCGGGATTGACAGTGCTCAACTGCAAAAGGCAATTGAACAATTCCAACAGGAAATTAATTCGAATTAGAAATTCTACTGACAATGACAATCAAGAACGCAATAATGAAGAACCTGCAAGGAAAAGACAAAAAACGACAGCTGGAGATAACAGAGCTGTTATTGCAAAGGAAGTATGTGACACTATTTTAAGCCAAATTAGCGACCGATTTGATTTTAGGGATCACTTAAGTGCAGCAAAATTATTCGATTCTCAAAATTTTAAAACTTATAGGCATGCATTTCCACAAAAATATTTTGATGAAACTGTGAAATCTTATCCTATGTTGGACAGTGTAACATTGAAAAGTGAACTTTCAGCAATTTATGAGCGCGATGACATGTGTGACGTAGGTGGTATTTTGCCACTTTTAGTGTTCATAGCAGACAACAACCTAAAAAAGGTTTTGACGGAAACATAAAAACTGTTGGATATTATTTGTACAACGCCCATGTCGGCAGCAGAATGTGAACGATGTTTTTCCACCCTCAAACGCATTAAAACTTTTCTGAGAAGCACAATGTCAGAAGATCGACTGAACGCATTGGCGGTCCTATCAATAGAAAAGAAGTTCGTCCAGTCTATCCCGGATTTTGATAACAAAATCATAGACGTCTTTTCCAGCATGAAAAATAGGAGAATGGATTTTATGTACAAAAAATAGGTAAGTGTTTTCTTGTGCCCACCCTCTTTCTTAACTCACCGCCACTGCATTTGAGGCTATGTATAAAATTATTATTATACTATATAGTATAGTAGTATACTAGTAATATAGGCGATTCAAGCTAAGCAATACGCCCTCTGGCGGAATTGCGATGAACTCCTGAAACACAGGCGCTAGTGACAATTCCAATATAATCATTTGGTTTTAATAAATTATTGTAAGGTACATTCGTGTATTATAAAATATATTTAAGCAACTAAAACGTCAATACTTGAAGAATGGAGTTTCACCCTAAGAAGGAAAGCAATGACAAAACGTTTTGCTGCGTGTTTAATTGCGATTCTAAAAGCAAAAGGTGCCGTAACCTAGCTTTTCATTATTTACCAAAAGCAGGAGCTAGAAATGTTGTAGTAGTGAACATATTTGGCCTAACTGAAATAATTGACCTCAGGATTGTTTAACCATTCGGGATAGAATCATTCTGACTTTCATTAAGTTGAAAAATAACTCGTCGTTTGTTGTTTTAAGCATATTGTTTGGTGGTTTATCTTCACAAACGTGTAAAACCATATTTTATGCTATGTTGAATGTCCTGTACGTAGTACTTAGTCCTACAATTTATTTTCCTACGCGTGATGAAATTTTAGCAAATCTACCTACATCTTTCAGTAAGTTTAAAAATCTTAGAGTCGTTATTGATTGTACAGAGACTTTTTTAAAATGTTTTAATTGTCTGTGTTGTCGAATTCGAACTTACTCGCGTTATAAATAATATTATAATATAAAAAATAGTTATAAATAAATTATTGTGACTCATAATTACGGCCAAAATCGAACAAGAACAAAAAATACACACATTCACTAAATCACTACACTGCGCAACGATTTATTTAGAACCTGCTGGCGAGTGAGACTGTGTTTCACCTAAAACAGCTGATTGCGTGCGCGCGGGAAAAGTTAATTTGAATCGCCTATACAGGGCTTTCGTAAAGTAGTGGATAAATTCGATAAAACATTTTAGAATGGTTTTCACAGAAAATCCTCGGACACGTCAACCTTATTTTTTATGAGTGCATCTTTCTTGATAATTGTCATTTTTCGATCGTCTTTTGTTTTCGCACTATGACGTCATCGGCATTTTTTTTAAATGGTACCCCTTACTTTTGTTCACGAATTTGGATGCAGCACATTTTTCTGCGTACAACATTGTCAAAAACGTATGACCTTGACCTTCAGTTAATTTAACCATTTTTTACAAAATGACAAAGTTACTACTCAATAAATATTTGAAATACACTACTTTTGACAAACAAAAGATAAGAAATGCATTCTTTCAAAAAATAACTCCAAATAACTGCCAAAACCGTCTTTTTTTAAATTATTACTGGTCTACTCTAATCACTTTACCATACATTTTTGAAACTTTGGGACTGATTATTTCGAAAACTTTCCTCTTCAAGGTCATATGTTTCTGACAATATCGTACACAGAAAAATGTGCTGTATCCAAATTCGTGAACAAAATTATGGGGTGCCATTTAAAAAAATTGTCGATGACGTCATTGGGCGAAAACAAAAGACGATCGTAAAATGACAATTATCAGGAAAGATGCACTCATAAAAAATAAGGTTGACGTGTCCGAGGATTTTCTGTGAATACCATTCTAAAATGTTTTATCGAATTTATCCACTACCTTACGAAAGCACTGTATAATATAGACAAAAGCATTTAATTATTATTAAACCTCGATAGATTTCTACGTTATCGACAGTCACATGATTATTTTGACAGTTTTCTCACAGACGCCAACGTAATTTGCACCTATCTGTGCATGCTCACAGACAGAATTTTGTATAAAATTCTGTTCCTGTAATATGTGTTTGGCATTTTGTACAAAATTCTGTACCGTGCCATACAGGCCTAAAATATTTTTGTGTTCCTGAAGATTCAGTACATGTGTTGCCATCTAAATCTCCATACTGAACATTTTTGCAGTCAGAGTGTGGGAAAATAAAAAGTAAACCGCAGGCATATTGAAACTTTTATTGTACCCAATGGACAGAAATTGACATACCTACATCACAGACTTCACAAGAGGTAATGTCATTATTACGAATAAAAAAAATACACTCAAAGTTCCCTGTGCATGTGTTTCTTGTAGAAGGATACAAAACTTATATGCAATCTGGCAATGACAAATAATCATTTATAAATGTAACTCATTTTGTAGCAGCCCTGTTTATCAATGAATGGAGCAATTACTATAACATTAACAAATATTTTTTTCATACCATCAATAGGTTGCCATGTAATATTGTATTATAGAAACTCCAGGTTTACATCAATATTGATGACGGAGAAACACATACATGTGGACTATGGAAATAAAATTAAAAAAAGCCCCTTTTTTCTTGTCAACTCTTAAAAAAAATTAACACTTTTATATACAAAGCATAATCATAACATGAAACAATAAGCAATCAACAGCAATCTTTAAAAATGTCTTTAAAAAAAACTGTGGTAACTATTCAGTATTGTAATAAAATATAGGCTCAAACAGTTACATGCTTGGTTGTTCAGTCTCTTATTTCTTGGCAAGACGAGAGCCTCTGCCTCGGCTCATATTAGTACCATTACGTGCCATTCTACAAAAAAATTCAATATATTTCTGAAGTCAAAAACCAATTTGAACTTACGCAGAACGCCCCGGTGCTCCCAGTTGCGGAAAATTTTGTTCATCCAGGACACAAGCGGTCACAGGAGGTTTCCACCCAGTGCTTCTGCTTGAACCATTTTGTGTACCAGAGCCTACAATGGGCCAACTAGGCAACGGGCGTTGTTCTCTACTATTAGCAGCAGCAGCAATTTGTGTGCGAGGTACTGCTCCAGTACTTTTAATCGCCGCAGTTGACCCATTCCCATCAAGAGAGTGTTGCGTGGATGATGCTGATTCACTGTTTCCGTCACGTATTTTGTGTTCATTCTCATTATCTATTTTGGTTTCAACGGTATTTGAAGTATTCAATCTGGGGGTGGTCAGGATGTTAGAACCTAGATTTACTTTGGCTAATAAATTAGCAACATCAAACGGATCGTTATCTACTAGTTCAGCCCTGTTCTGTACGCCTTCACTGGCACCTACTGGACGACGATGTGTAACCTACGAAAAAACACACTTAACTTAATTACACCAATTCCAGCACGATGTCTTTACAGAATTTGCCCCGAAACCTTAGAAAATTAATTGTATCCAATCTATTTTCCAAATTGGGCATAGGTGGTTTTATGTTTGTTTTACTGCTAATAAACACGATTGTAGGGAAAAAATCCACGGAAGAAAAATCCAGAAATAAAAATCCATGGTAAAGAATCCTTAGGAAAAAAATCCACGGAAGAAAAATCCAGGAATAAAAATTCATGGAAAAAAATCCACGGAAAAAAATCCAGGAAAAAATCCATTT
>JABXWE010022353.1:0-20067 GCA_014611495.1 Limonius californicus | reverse complement strand
TAAGAAAATAGTGGAAACACGCCCCGGAAAACTTGCCAGAGGTGTGCTCTTTTTGCAAGACAACGCTCCTGCTCACAAGTCGTTGATTGCACTGCATTAAATTGATGAAATTGGTTTTGAATTGGTTGACCACCCGCCCTATTCTCCGGATTTAACGCCGTCAGACTATTATTTGTTCCCAAAACTCAAAAAACATTTGAAAGGTAAAAAATTTTCGTCAAATGACGAAGCAATACGTGCCGTTGAGGAGTGGTTTGCAGACCAAGACGAAGATTTTTTTAAATGACTTGGAATTACTTTATGATCGTTCTGCTAAATGTATGTCTTAAAGGAGATTATGTTGATAAAATAAAATTTTGTTTTGAAATACTGCGGCGTTTTATATAGTACCTAGGCTAAGTACCTATCAATACCCCCTCGTAGGAAAGTGAATCGTCATAGTTTTTTGATATATCTTCCTTCTTGTATGTTGTCTTTTTGTATCGGTGAGAGATACAGGGAAGAGAGGGTAATAGATTTTGTTGGTTAATGTTACGGAACTTCTTACGCTCATATTGAAATTGGTGTCTGAACACGCGTTTAGCGGTTTTTAACGATGTTTATTAAAGAAGTTCTTAAAAGTAAAAATATCATGTTATGGATTAAAAATTTCGAGTAAGTTCTGGTCATAAAAAACACAATCAATAGACTAAGAAAACACACTATAAAACAAACGGGCGCCATCCAATTAGAGGCTGTTGTAAACACAAAGTGCTGCCAACAGAATAATTGTCTCTGGAAGAAAGGACCATGACGTCACGCACGTCACGTAATTTTTTCAAAATTAATTAAGATTTTTGCAGGGTTGAATAGGCATTTATTGCAAAATCGTCCTTATTTTGAATTTTTATTTCTATAACAATGTTCGACCGTCATTAAACAAATAAAACGCTGCTTAGTAATAATTTTACATATAGGTACATCTATTAGTGCACTGATCGGACATTACTGTAATTACCGCAATGATTCCATTACAGATATAGTTTCAGGCAAAAGCAAATATTTTTCGTAATACTGTATACACAAGAATTAATTTGAAATTTTGTTATTTTTGAATTTTAATTTCAAAGCTTTGTTTATATATAATTTTAGATATTTCTTTGATTCGGTTTATACTTGCTGCGTGCAAATGTTTTTAATATCTAAATCGAATATTTCTATTTTATGCAAATTGAACATTGCCCGTCATGCTACGTTTTATGACAGTAAATTACTGGTATGAGTTTATGACGAAGTGTTTCTAAAACATTACAAATCATTAGTCGATTTTACGATCTCGTTATTAAAAAGTTTTCGTTTTATAGCTTACCTTTTTTCCAATTGCGTGCTAAGAAAAATTAATTAATTCATTTACTACAGGCATCGACGTGCGCTTGGGGGGTGCACGTCCAAGCTTCCTTCAAATATTACGTCACGGCCTTTCCTGATTGAGTTATCAGGCTGTGATTTTCACTTGTTCGCACCCCGCTCCGCCTACATTGATCCTGCAGAGTCGGCATTTTCATCCCCTGCCGGCGCCGGCGTCGAAACGAATTTTCGCCCGTATATCAGTGCAAGGTTGGGGAAAAAATCGCCCGAATTCCCCGCTTTCCAATTTTCCACTGTGCGAGCTACTCCGTGTCAAGTGACGGTGGACATAACTGCGTTACCGGCTGTAACATTGTTTTTTCTCCCATGTTCGTTTCAGGGAAGTTTGATTTGTTTGTTTTTCAACTGCAAATATTGTAAATCGAATTAATGGAGGGTGTACGGATCTATAATAGGGTTAACTATTTTTAGTCGGTGGGATAAACCTTCCGACATGAATTCTTTTACTTATTTTATATTTTCAGCTATTAAATCTTTTCACATGATTCTTTGCGTGTCGATGTGTATACAGGTTGGGCCAGCTAAATTGTTCCACCTTAAAAGTGGCCGGCGCAACCCAGCATACGTATATAATGGCAATCAAAAGCACTTCTTCCTTATTTTAATTAAATTGATCAAGAAGAAGAGTGGGGGAGACACTTCAAACAATTATATGAGACAACTACAGCCATACTCAGAGAAAACCCAGAGGACACTCAAGAAGGTAGAATTAATGATGTCAGCTTCACTATAGATGACGTCACAAGAGAGACATCATAATTAAAAACTGGAAATCACCATGTATAGATGAATGTTTGCCAATGAAATGGTAAAATATGGAGGCGAGGATCTGACAGATCAATTAACCGCACTGTTTGATAAAATCATGCAATGTGGAACCATACCAGATGAGTGGCGTACAAGTATTACCATCCTAATCTTCAAGGAGGGTGCTAAACATGATCACGCAAACTATAGAGGAATATCACTGTTAAGTTGCGCTTCGAAGCTGCTTAGAAGGATACTATCAACAATAATTACCCGGCAAATAGAAGCAAATGAGGAACAACAAACTTTTCGAGCGAATAGATCCACCGTAGATGCAATATTTATAATGAGGCAATTGGTGGAAAAGGCCATAGAATATGACTAATCACTGTTTCTTGTCTTGTTGATTTCACATCTGCATTTGACAGAGTTCGTCTTACGGATATAATAAACTTACTACCAGGATAAACGAATAAGCAAGAATATAATTAATATCATCAAAGGACTAAACAATAACAACACAACAAAAATAAGTACACAAAATACAACAACATAAGAAGTAGCCGTTTGCACAGGCATCAGACAAGGAGACAGGTTGAGTCCAACATTGTTTAATGTAATAATGGACCAAATAATAACTAACGTGAAGGAAACAAACATTGGGTGCAGAATCGGGAACCATAAAATACAAAGAATATGCTACACGAATGATGTGGTCCGTATAGCTGAAAGCGAAGACGACCTGTAGCACCTATTATTCCGACTAAAAACGACAGCAACGATATTGAATATGAAGATTAAACTAAAACACACTGTCAAAAACCACAATATCAAGTCCCTCGAAGCATATCTGGAAGGCTTGACTAACACACCTGATACTGATTATTCTCTATGGAAAGCCGCGAAGAATCTATCACAAGCAGAAAGTCCCATTCCTCCTATTCGCAAAGAGGATCGTTCGTGGGCACGCACACATCTAGAGAAGGCTACAACATTTGCATAACACCTACAGATCGTTTTTCAACCACTGCCACCCCAAAACCCATTAGCAGAAGAATCAGAAATAACGGAGGTCCTAGAGGCACCGCATCAGATGTCACTGCTCCCCAAATTGTTTACCGTGAGGGAAGTCCAACACATTATAAAATCATTAATAAATCCCCAAAAAGCACCCGGCTTTGATCTAATCACCGGAAGGCTTATCAAAGAACTACCAAGAAGAGGAATTGTGCTGATAACTCAAATATCCAACGCTATGCTTCGCATGGGCTACTTCCTCCCGCAATGGAAAACAGCAGAAATAATACTCATCCACAAACCAGGTAAACCCCCAAATGCTGTAACCTCGTACAGACCAATAGTTTGTTACCTGTACTGAGTAAATTATTGGAAAAACTACTCCTAAAAAGATTGATGGAGACAATAGAAGAAAAAAACCTTATTCCTGAACACCAGTTCGGATTTAAAAAAAAACACACCATCGAAGAAGTCTACAGAGTGACTGAAATTATAAACCAGACACTTGAAGAGAAAAATTACTGTGCGACAGCTTTTCTAGATGTGAGCCAGGCTTTTGATAGGGTTTGGCGTAATGGACTCTTGTACAACCTTAAGGCAGTACTTCCCCACACCTTATATCATTTTGGAATCATATTCGCAAGAAAGGCATTTCCGAGTCAAATATAGATCAAAACTCACGGAACTCTTTCCGATAAAGGCGGCAGTATCCCAAGGAAGCGTGCTTGGTCCTACTCTATACCTAGTTTTCACATCACATCAGACCTGCCAACTAATCACCAAACACGCATCCTACCATAGCAGCTAGAACTCTTCAACACCACCTAGACCAAATTCAACATTGGGCGAGAAAATGGAGAATTAAGATAAGTGAAAACAAGTCGGTACACGTCACTTTCACCAAGTGTAGAGGTGAAACGTCGCAAGTCTCTTTTAACGGCCATAAATTACCACAAGCAGACCACGTAAAATATCTGGGCATGCATCTCGACAAGGGTCTGACGTGGAAAACCCATATACTAAACAAAAGGAAACAACTTGGTCACATATTTACCAAACATTACTGGTTGTTAGGACATAAATCAAAACTATCACTCAAGAACAAACTACTGGTCTACAAAGTTGCAATAAAATCAATACGGACCTACGGTGTCGAACTGTGGGGAACAGCATCAACATCCAATATAGATATCCTGGAAAGCTTCCAAGCCAAAGTTCTTCGGACTATAACGAAAGTCCCCTGGTTTATACCGAAGAAAGAAATTCTCGAAGATCTGAAAGTGACAACTGTGAAACACGAAGTCAGTAAGTGCATTGCAAAGTACTTAAATAAGCTAGAAGTGCATACAAACTTATTAGCTCTAAGTTTGTTAGACAATAGCGAGGAATTACACAGGCTGAACACAAAACCTTAGACCTACCGTAGCGTTTTACAAAGTATAGTAAAATATTTAAAATATTTTAAATTGTAGTTCATAAGACCTTAGTTAACCAGTTATTTTCTTCACATACAATTAATCATTAAGTAAGTTAATACCGAGTTCCCTTGTACTTTACAATATCTGTATGCAATCAACTTATTTGCTTACAGTAATTAATAGTAGGTAATAAATAAACAAAAAACATGAAGATACCTACCCAGAAAACGCAGTCTCTAGTAGTATCAAAGGACATGATTAAATATAAACTGACAATAGATGACACTATCGTCCTAGTCAGAAACTTTAATTACCTAGGCGCCAGTATATCTTAGCCATAGAAATATAAATAACGAAGTCCGTACACAGACATCTAAAGCTGCTAAGATATCAGGCTGCTTGCGCGAAATAATATGGCGAAACAAGCACATCGGTGTTGTCGGTGTGTGTAAAGTAAGGATTTATAAGACTTGTGTAAGACCTATCCTTACTTACGTTGTCGAGACAAGAACTGAAACAACAAAGACAAAGAATATTGTGCGGACAACGGAAATGAAAACCCCCGAGCTATAACTGGACACGCAATACTCGACAGAATTAGAAACAACGTAATACGAGAAACATGTGGCATAGAGGATGTAGTCAAATGGAGCAGATCAAGACGACGATTCTGGGGAGATCACGTCAAAAGAATGGATAACAACAGACTCGCAAAGAGGGTAATGACCCAAAATCCAAATACAAAACTACCACATGCAAGGCCACAAAAGAGATGGTATGAGAAGTGGACGTCGGGCTCACAGGACAATATCAAAGAGGCAAAATATAAGAAGACAGGACAACGTCCTAAATTAAGAAGAAGAAACACAAGAAAATGATCGATGTTGCATACTTAGAATACTAAGTTGAGCTGTCAATTTACTTAAATTTTAAGTAACATATTTTCAAATAAAGAGAGGGCAAATTTTGTTATTTGTTTTTGGTGAAAGGGGGGCTGAGATGCCCAGCAAGTAGACCCCTATGGGCTCTTTTTACTAACCCCTGGCATCTCCTCAATCATCACTACTTTCTTTACGTCTTTTCTTCTCCTACCTCCTCTGCCTCTCTCTCGGCGAACCTTCCAGACATTCTAATTAATGCTAGGATGTCTGTCCATGCGAAAGGGCTCAACTCTGCACTGTGAAGCGTTGCTGCGCCGAAAACTTTCGGTCTAGGACATTCGGGCGCGGCCGTAAGGCCGCGGCCGTTAGGGCGCCGTCGTTAGGGCGCTAGACACAAGGGCGCGAAGACATTAGGCCGCGGGCCGTTAGGGCGTAGAGACACTAGGGCGCGAGGACATTAAGGCGCGAGCCATTAGGGTGCGAGACACTAGGGCGCGAGACTCGGTGATATAACTAATAACTAACTAATAATAAAATTATTTTAAAAACAAGAAGTGCAGAAAAGAAGGGTTGCCCTTTTCTTATGATTTTACTAATGCTTCTATCCGCATTTTTTTTAGTTATACAGTTTTGAACATTGACTAATACCATAGAAAAATAATTAGTCTACGCGAATACGTATTTAGCTGTTTGATAATTATAATTAGGGAGTTAGTGATTCTGACCATTACATTTGTAAAAACAGTTTTCAGATCGGATAGCACTACGGGAGAAGAAAATTTTAATAAATCTACAATATAACGTTGAATAACCTATTAACCATTATTAAGATAACCTGTAAAAGTTGAAAAAATCAAACATAATTTTCTGCATTGCATACAAATCTGTACGCAAATATTTCATTTTTAAACCCACAGGAAACCCAAAATGAGGCCTATCAACAAATTTATTTTAAAAACAAGACGGAAAGAAAAGGAAGGTTGGTTCTTTTGGGTGATTTTACTAATCCTTCTATTTGAGTTTTGTAACGTCATACACTTTTGAAGATACCGGATAATGTATGTCTAGTTGCATATTCAAAAAAATTCAAGGGCCGGTTGAGAAATCTTTCGTCACTCTTTATAAGCCTTAATGACTAACTTTTAGTCTGACAAATATAACACAGTTGTCGCGTCCTAGTGTCCCGCGCCCTACCGGTCCGCGCCCTAGTGTACCGCGCCCTAACGGTCCGCGCCCTAATGTCCACGCGCCCTAACGGCGGCGCCCAAACGGCCGCGCCCGAGTGTCCGGCTCTGGAAAACTTTATGTCTCAGTCGTATTCGCGCCTCGCATTCTTCTATAAAGTGGAAGGCGGTTTCCTCCTACCCTCCGCAAGGCTTACGTAAAGGGTCGTTCTCTATACCTATGCGTCTTGTGAGCTTACAGTGGCATGTAAGGACTCCTATCCATAGATAGAGAATTCGCCGACTTTTACCTAATAACCAGACCGACTTGGATTTTTCCGGTCCACCTACACAGAGTTTTGTCTGTCTACATCTCCTGAGTCTTCTCCATTCGTCCTACAGCCTCTTGTGTGGCCATTCGATTAGGGATGTTGCGACCTGTTGTTTTGAAAAACCTAGGAAGGGTTCTGGTCCCAGGCAGATTTCTCCGTCTCCCAGATTTGCAAGCTCATCTGGCTTCTCGTTGCTAGGGATTTCAC
Organism: Limonius californicus; assembly: GCA_014611495.1. Lineage (NCBI taxonomy): Eukaryota > Metazoa > Arthropoda > Insecta > Coleoptera > Elateridae > Limonius > Limonius californicus. The sequence goes on along the minus strand of JABXWE010022353.1, from coordinate 12,895 downwards.
GGGGTCCTGGAACTCAGACCTGCAGGCAGGCTACCTGCATTCTTTCGCAGATAATGTTCAAAAACCGACCGGTTACATGGACTAGTCCATCATCCTCGTATGCCTGCGCATAGAATCCTCCTTGAGTTGTCCATTATCAGGCAACATAAATGGGGGAGAGGCAGCTGCCATGGTATTAAATAAAACTTTGTTATTTTTTGTTGGTTTTCACTGGTTTGGCTTTACTATAGTACGGTTGTACAAGTGGGTGCTTTTCTTGTTGAAAACTAGGAGTAATATAATTAATATTAGTAGATTACTATAAAAAAATCAATAATCTCGATTGCTGTGATACATGTATATTAGGTTGCTTCAACCACTTTTAAGGGAAGCCAGCTTAGCTGCCCTCTCTGATTTTAAATATTCAGCTGTAATAGGAATTGTATGTGGATAATTTCTTTATAGTACGATCGATCAGAATTGGTAGTCGGAAACAAAACGTTAGTTTGTAGATATCAAAATATTGCTTTTCTGTGCTACTTTCTATACAATGTTACTATTGTAAAGAAGTAAAATAACTGAAAAATAGTTTGGCAATTATTAAACATGTGTAATAAATGTCATAAATGGAATAGGTTAAGTCATGACACACGTTCGCTTTCCGCAGCCTACCTTTATGGAAAATTTCGCTGATCTTACTGTATTAATATACTATGTGAACAAAAAAATTTTAAATTGGGGAGGGCTATGAAAAGTTTTTGCATCTTTGAGATTGAATTATAAATAGATGTCAGTTTAAACAACTGTGAAATTAAAATAATTTATTCACTTGTCAAAATCTGTTTAATCTGGTTGTTGCAATTTGTTTATTTTTAAAATGTGTTTTATTGCGACGAGATATGCTTTGAGGTTAAGTTTACTTTGATTACGTTTACATTCAAAGAAATACACGCAAGGTACGGTTCGTATGTAACATAACAGCTACCACATGTCTTATAGCACTCACAGTCAACCTTAATTTCAACACTTTTTGATCGCTCATTGCCGAGGCACCATTCTAAAAAAACTCTGTGTAGAAACTGAGAGGAACGTTAAGGTTGTCACGTATATGTATGTTGTAAGCAAAAGTGAATGTTCTACAAATAAGAACATCTGTTCCCTCTGCATTTATAAGTTGAAATCATTTTATTCATTACAAGCCGTAATGAATCATATCATAATTCCTGTGGAAAAATTGCTTGAAAGAAAAAAAGTTAGAAACGTATTAAAATGTTATATAAATTGTTTTTGTCCGTTTTTTAATTATTTCTTATAGATTCGGAGTTTTCAACAAGTGACATTGACGTTTTCGTTCACTAGTCAAAATAAATTTTCGACCAGTCCATAAACAACTGAAGTGCGATAAAACAAATGAAAAAACCGAAGCCAACTTTTTTTGGAAATGTTCACAAAATCTCCGCCGTAAGTAAGATGAAAACACTTCTGGAATGTTATTGAACATTAACACAATGATTTATTATCGAAACACTTAAATAAATACACAAAATTTACAATTTTTCAGAAAAGTATGCTTTTCCCTCACGATTTTATAACAACTAACTTGTCTTTAAGACAAAATTCCTCGATTTTGAGCGCGTTGCCTAGCAACTGATTACATACAAACAAATTTTTATGCGTTAAATTACAAATATGTAAAACTTACAATAAAATTCTTATCACTAATTTTACTACAAATGAAAATTACTACTGTGTTACTCACAAAATTACACACATTTCGATATATCATTTGATATGCTTTCGATAATACAATTGGAAATTGACAAATATTTTTACATTTATATTTAATTTAATTCATTATAAATAAATTAATCAAGACAACTTTAATGTTAATCAAATTTAACACAAAGCTTCCTCACATACATTAGCACATTACCAGAAACATATTTTTCTCGAAAGAAAAGTATTAAATTCACAAATTTACACTTTAGTAAAAAGCTGTCAAAATGATTACATTTTTACTCATATTTGTTAAATTACAGTTCAAAAATGCACAAATAAGGTTGAAAAGTTTCCTCTATGGCTTCCTGAAGATGAATATAAACCAAAACAACCATCTCTGCTACCTCGGATTCAAGTTACACTGTTTACGATGCCAAATCAAACATCGGAACTACAAATTTACATCTTATTTGATTTATATGTGGTTAAACAACCCATTTTATTACAGGAACAGGGTAGCTTAATACAGATTTATTAAATTTAGCAATAGGATACGATATTTCAATTGGAGCATGTTGCAACACAGCAATATAATTAATATATTTGAAAGTTTCTAGTATAAGCGATAGCTGTAAGCAGAAAATACAATACCGTGAAATATGCGAATCCGAGCATTTCCATCGTAAATGCTCGTTACATCCGCAATGTTGTTCCTGGACTGTAACCCACCTTAACAATAATCCTAACGTATTGTTGGTTGCCTACTTTAAACCGGCAATATTATTTGAAAGTACTATACTTGCTGTCAACTACCTTTCATATAATTATATATTATATCAGTCACTCAAAGTTTATTTTCAAGAACCCCGTGCATTTACCCTTTTGGATAATTTTAACCTTTTGTGTGTTCAAAATCGTCATTACGCGAAAATAACTAAATTACAGAAATTAAGTAAGTCACAACATGTCCGCCCACGCACACCCTATGCGTCCCCATGACGCAAGGCGAAGTAATTTGGGCTGCGGGGGACAATGGTGTGGACAATAGCCGATCAAGCACTGGTCTAAGGGTTGTCATTACTGCTATCCGAGGGATGTTATTAGGCATCAATTGATATAGTTATGTGATTAGAGCGCGGTTGCTCCTCGGATAATTTTATTATTACGTGGGGGAACTATGTACTATAAGGACACTCACAGATTTTTCTTACGTGGGGTAATCAAGTTCTATTATATTTATTTAGTTGAAAATGTCTTAGATTTTTGGCATACGCTGTATTTGGGAAAATACATAAACAGCTTTAATTTTTATTGCAAGCAGTTGAACTTTCTCCTCATGATACAAGTCCTAATTTTCAAAATGTACACTAACGTATCACACAGGGTGTGTTAGTTAAGTTGTCCTCTCTCCTAAAAGTAGTTGACGCAACGTATATACATATAGGATGGCAACCAATCACTTTTTCTTGCAATACTTACATTTTAAGTAAGATGTTTTCAAATAGCGAGAGAGCAGATTTGTTGCTTATTTTTGGTGAACGCAGGGGAAATGCGGTTCAATCAACAAGTTTTGTATCTGCGCAATGCAACTAGAAGCCCACCGCATTAAAAAAATGTAGTTGCATTGAAACTTCTTTATGAAACGAAGTAGTGGCGGCTCGTCAAGTGAAGTAGATGAAGTGCCTCTTCACCTAAAATTTTCATTCAATTGCGAATATTTATTTAAATTACATAACAAATTATTTATCGGCATTACACCTATTAGGAGTCGTTTATTTGTGGTCATACATACTTGTAGATACAATAAGCTTAGTGAAAACAAACAAAAATTTAAATTTTAATGCAGTCTGTCGAGCGTCGACCATAAAAAACCTTACCTACAACACTCGAGCAATTGTAGTGAAAAGTTGGCCTCAAACGTATTTTAGCTCTGCACTTATACCTCCGTTGTCATGGTAACGTCTACGTCACTATCTAGAAATGGTTCGCGGTGAATCCCGCAAGTGAAGAGTTGACTAGCAAGCAACTGCAGAACTTCATATTGGGGTTTTTTATTTTATTCGTTCGTTTATGAATTATAGTTAATTGGTAACTATTACTATTGTTGATTGTGCGTTTGTACACGTATCGTGTGTGCTTCTGTTTTGGAAAGTTTACTTTTTTACGTAGATAATTACCGGGAACTATGAATCCTATTTATGAGATAGTGTGCAGCTTGTTAGAGACGCCATTCAGGCATTGGAAGGAAGAAGATAAAAAAGACGTTTTAAATCAAGGGCGACCTACAGTTGGTTTCACAATTTCCGCGAAAAAGACTTAAAAGGTAGTGGAAAATCATATAATCTTAAGTTTAAAATTTCTTGGTTCACCGAATACAAATGATTATGTAGTAGCCCATTACTACAAAAATTATTTTGTTGGCCATGCCTGCTCTTTTGTACAAAACAGTCTGCCTGGAACAGGGAGGGATTTGCAGATCTGTTAAATATTACAAGGGCGTTACATAAACATGCTGACTCTAAAGACCATTTAATATGTGCATTGAAGTTAAAGAATTTTGAGAAAAATCAAAACACCATAGGCGAACCTTTAAAAGAAAACGCGAGACTTTCTAAACCACAATTTAATGAAAATGTTCGATTAAATAGACTTTTACTCCAAACAGTTATCGACACAGTTTTATATTTAAGCAAGCAAGAATTAGCGTTTCGCGGACACGACGAAAGCAGTGACTCAGCAAATCGTGGAAATTTCAAAGAACTTTTAGCTTTAGATATTAATATCAAGAAGTCCGGTAGAGATTAAAACTCGTTATGAAAAGATTAAAAATGTTATATTTTTTCTATTTGTTATTATTAGCGTTATTACAACAGCACTTCAGCGATTTTTTCACCCGCGAGCCACCACTGAAACGAAGGTAAATTTATTAATTCTAGGAAATGTCGGCACAGAACGAATACAAAAATGTTCTAGCGGTGGTAGAAGGAATAGATGAGAATCCTCATGTAAGCCAAAGCACAAATATGGGTATTCTGAAATCAATATATTTCAACCATATAATTTGGTGCACGAGCGGCATGAAAATGACCACCAGAGAAGATTGTAATTTTTGTTTTATAATCAATATCTTGTGGATACATCTATTTTAAATTGTGTAATTGTGTAGCGATGAGGACACATTCTGAAACAATGTTGAAGTGAATTATTTATTATGCACGAGAATCAGTATTATCATTTACAAAGAGTTTTTTATTTTGTAAATGTTGGTTGTGGCTTAGTAGATAACTATGTTATTGGACCACATTTGTTCTATGAAAATTTAACTGGATAATGTTACTTGGATTTCCTACAAAACATTTTACCCGGCTTGTTGGTACAAACATGATGGCTGCACTGCTCACTACAGTTGGCCTGTTAGGAATTACTTAAATAATTGGAGTATATTGGATTGGAAGAGGAGCTGTGCATCCATAGCCACCAACAAGTTGCAGTATCACTCCACTAGACTTTTTTCAATTAAAGAAATAGTACCTCTACCGAACTCCAGCAGTAAATGAGCGTGATTTACAAAATTACATAAATTACACCTGATACGCTTGCTCGAGTCCGAAGATCGTTTATGGAAAACGAATAATGTGTCCTTGCATAAGCCAAGCAGTTTATAACATTTATTACAATTATTTATATAATAGTTATTTATCAACGTGTGATAATTATTTACTACTCCAAAATGCACAATATTTACTGCTGAATGTATAATTGAATATCTACAAAATTTGCAAACTTCGTATAAGTTACTTAAAGTCTTCTGTATTTGAAATGCTATAAACCTTAAATAATTCCATACCACTTATTCCAAGATGTTTAATAAATAACGCTGCATAGTTTGTCATAACGGGTCTAACTCTCACTGCATTGGAGTTTTTGTGCCATTACTAAAAGTGACAATATTCAGTGTCAATAAAGAAGGTGGCCGTTTATAAAAACCATACGGTTTTTTCGCAATAATAATGTGTTTTTCAAAAGGTAGCACAGGCAGAATAGTAATTCGTAAGTTTTTTTTAGAGATTCAAAACAATTCAAATGTTGGGTTAGAAGACCATGCGTATTTGGCAACGTGTTGCGTTATATATAAAAGCGTTTTATATACTACTATAACGAAAAATGTAGACCATTTGCCTGCCATGGTCTTTTACCCACACAGTAGAATTGCCATGAAGATATCTCTAAAGGTTGCGTAATACTTGGGTGGTTAGTGCTAGTGTAATTAGTTAGTGTTTAGTACAAACGTCATGGATATATAATATTTATAAGATTTCTAAAGAGTAGAAGTAGTCAAACATCTTATTTAAAACTTTATTTTAACAAAAAATGTACTCTCTTAGGTACTTAGTACATTTTCCAAAAATATGTTTGGCTTCCTGTATACTGTATGACAACAGTGGCAGCATTTATACAGGAAGTACTTGTGTTGCAGTCATTATTGCGTATTGCAATTATAAATTCGGAAATGTGTTTATTACAAACGTTACTACTGAAGCAGCATAAATATTTTTATGATTCACCCTGTACTTAGTAGACCACAGAAATATTATGTTTATATTCATCTGCTTTAAAATGCAACGCCTGTCTGTTCGATAAATGTAGTACATATACATGTACAAGCAGATAATTTTGCTCTCAAAATTGTATGAGTAATATTTTCAAATGCATCGATAAATTTATTCCGTTCGGTTATGTTGTCTCTAATTTTTATCTTGTGGTTGTATATAATTCCTGAATAGTTCAAAATGTTATAATAACAGCCCGTTGGAATCTATAAGCAATAAAATCTGGGAATTTCTGGGTAAAGTAATAAAAATAATGATAATTGCCATATCTCCATGTATCTATAGGTGTTATTACGGACTGATTAAATATTTTACTGCAAACTTTTATTATCCTGGAAGCTTTGGGGAATCGTTTTGTTTTGAAAGTTTCTTATCCTGGATTGGTGGAAGTGTAGGCGTGGTGTGTTTGTATCCTTCCTCCTCTCCCACTCTCCTCGTTGTTTGTTTTACTTTTTACATCATTCGATTTTATAAGGGCTATATTTTTCAGGTTGAAGGAGTAACGTGATTTAGCTGTTTGCTGCAATTTTTTCTAATTTAAAGCAGAATTAATTTTAATTTCGCAATTTGCATCTTTAGTTCCGCTAGAAATAGAAATTTAAACGTACGATTTGAGAACGTTTATACTAATCTGGTTTTCAAACGAGCTGAATTAATTGAAAACTTTAATCGAACATCAGCAGATTAGTCGCTGTAGGGTGTAGGGTAAAGATTGTAGTTTTTTAGAAATAGGGAATATTTATCAATTGTTGCTGGAAAAAAAGAATTGAAATTAATCAATATTTCAACAGTTTTTATTGATTTTTGCAAATTCTATAGGTATACAGGGCAAGCTATCAAAAACGCGTCTTTGCTTATTTTGCTTAATGCGCTTGTTCATCTGATTTCGAATTAATAATCTTTTCCGTAGTTGGAAGAGAGGGAGGCATCTTAATGGTAAATGATAGCTTATGAACATACAGCATTAAACTGTTTTGATATGTGAGTAATGCTTTGAGAACGAAAATAAAATTTAAAATAATAAAGTATTAAATTTGAGATCGTTATTTTGCCAATTATACAGGGTGGTCCAGCTAAGTCATCTCCATTTAGAAGTGCTTGACGAATCCCAACGTACATATAACATGGCAACCAAAAAACCTCTTTAAGAAACGAAGGTAAATTTGTTAACTCCTGAACATATAGTCTCAGTACGATTATATGCATGGAAAATGTTAGAGGCAGTGAATGAGAATCTCCATATATGTCAAAAGCGATCTAAGCACAAATGTGGGTAGTGGAATTTCAGTTAGAAGAATTCTAAAAGCAAATTTCATCCCTAACGTTACTTGCAGTAACTGCATGAAAATGACCATCAGTGAAGATTGCAATTTTCTTTCCGAATCAACTTTTTAATTGTTTAGCGATGAGTTAAAATTTTCCAATAATGGTGAAGTTAATGGGCGTAACTCCTACTATTATGCACAAGAGAAATCTGCACTGGATACGTCTTGCCTATTTTCAAAGAGATTTTTCTGTACCTAAATGATTAGTGTGGCGCAGTAGATAATCATATTATTAGACCACCCTTCTTCCATGAAAATTTAACTGGATAACGTTTGTAGGATTTCCTACAAAACATTTTACCCGGGTTCACACACTTCGTTACCAACATGATGGTTGTCCTGTTCACTAGAGTTGGATTGTTACGGATTACTTAAATACATAATGTATTTGGAGGAAATTGGATTGGGAGATGAGCTGTACAGCCATGACCACCAAGAAGTTGCGATATCACTCAATTGGACATTTTATTTGGGGTAGGATTAAGGAAATAGTATACCGAACGCCGGTAGCAAACGACCATGGTTTACAAAATAGAATAATGAAGGGTATAGGTACATCATTTACATCTGATATACTTGCACGAGTCCGAAGATCGTTCTTAAAACAAACTAGAAAATGTGTGGAAGTGGTTGGAGGCAATTATGAACGTTTATCGAATTAAATACATAAATCTTTCCTATTGTTAATTTGTTGTTTTTCGGTTGCTTAGCTTTTACTATAGTATGGTTGTTCTAATGTGTGCTTCCTTGATAAATACTAATACAATTCAAATTAGTAAAACTGTTAATTACTACAGTAAGAGATCAGCTTACTGAACCCGTAGGCTACGTCTCACTTGTGTCTAGGCTGCATCGAGCCGTAAAATATATAAATATGAAATACGCAAAGACGTGAGTGGCGGCAGATAACAAACAAAGATGGTTAGCCACTGCAGTGCTTCTCCATATTATTAGAAATTGAATCATTTGGTTTCATCATGGAAGAACTAGGGTGACCAGAGCAGATATAGAATTTGGCAGTTCAAAATTAAATGTATTAAATTTCATTGGCAAACCATGTCCTAGTCCTTCATTTCCCTTCCACATCTGAACGCTGGAAAACGACGTGCAGCCAATGTAAAAGCAAATGCAAACAGTATAGCATAAACTAAATTTGTTTGCTTTGTCTTGGCATTGTTCTGATTTTAAGAAAATTAGATAAATCTTTGCATTGGGATTGTGTGGATTATATTCTTATAGGATGGTGGTTTATAATAAGGATAGAAAATTTCACCAATTTAAGTGCACATATATCGTATCTAAATATAGCCAAATTTTGCCGTTCATTTGTACTACTTTTGGCAATTGTTTACCGTTAGTTCTTATGACATTTTAGATATTTTTTTCACCTTATCTCAATTTATCTGTTTTCTATTTCGCCGTGAAAAGGAAATATTTATTTTAATCGGGAAAGTATTTTTAATCCGAAAGTATTTCTATAATATCGAAATGTTGACGTTTTTCGGAAAGTTGTTGTTGAACCTAGAAGATAAAATTCGTAGAGGTTTGCATTCATTGCAGGAGAGCGCGGGGTCCAAAGTAACAATATTGACATTTGTGTTCAGTGTGACAAACTAAATAAATGGTGAAAAAAGCAGATTACTCATTAAGGTAGCTTATCTACTTCTTTATAATCCTAGCTATGCCTTTTCTGTTTGATTAAAAACATTTGGAAGCTATGGAAGATTTTCTAAGACATTACTAGTGGTAGTTTCGAACTCGCTATCTGGGTCAGTTATAACACTTATTGTGGTAGAATGTAATAGCCGGTAGGATGATATCCAACAATATATTATACAAGGGCAGCCTTATAAGTTTTTACAAGAACTAGGAAAAAAAATTTTTTTTTGGAACAAACTGTTTTATTGGTTTTCAAAATATTCACTTTTAAGATTTATACACTTTTGCATGCGTTCAAACCAATTCTCGAAACATTTTTTCTACTCTGAAGTCGGTATCTCAAAAACATGGTTTTTGAACGCTTCAACAGCTTCTTGAGTTGATGAAAATCGCTGTCCACGCATTTTTTGCTTGACATTCGGGAACACAAAGAAGTCCTTAGACGATAAATCAGGTGAATACGGGCAGTGAGATATTAATTCGATGTTTTTCTCCTTCAAATAATCAATTGTTTGACGTGCTGTGTGAGAGCTGGCATTGTCATGATGAAGAATGATGCGACGTTTTCGGTTGTTTTTCCTGATTTCGTCGATTACTTCTGGCAAAAAATGGCTGTATACCATACAACGTTAATTGTTCTTCGATCTTCTAAAGGAATGGTTGTGACATGTCCAGTTCAACCGAAGAAACAAGCGATCATTTTCTAGGAAGTGCTTCGTGAACGAACAACTTTTGTTGTATTCGGTTCATCTTGGAGCATCCAAACAGTGGATTGTTGCTTAGTTTCCGGTTCATACGAATATATCCAAGTTTCGTCACCTGTTACGATACTATAAATGGATTTTGCAGTTCCTCGGTCGAATTTGTTGAGCATTTCCTTACACCAATTAACACGAACCTTTTTTGAGCTTCGGTTAAATTATGCGGAATCCATCAGGACCAGATCTTTTTCACAGCTAAATGTTCATGCAAAATCGAATGTACTGCAGTCTTCGATATGCCTAAGGATGCCTCTATCTCACTGTAAGTCACATGCCGATCTTCTTCAATTATGTTGCGTACAGCATCAATGTTTTTTGGAATAACAACCGATTTTGGTCGACCTTCACGAAATTCATCACTGACGGACGCACGATCACAACGAAATTCTGCAAACCAATTGTAAACAGTTTTTTTCTGATGGTGCTTCATTACCAAAAGTTGAATGAAGCGATTCTATGCATTGTTGTTGAGTTAGGCCTTTACTAATATCACTGTTTTCACAATAACAAATGTTAAATTTTACGAAAATAATAATGACACATCTCAATAGCGCCTCCTAGTGGTCGTTTGTAAAAACTTAAAAGGCTGCCTTTGTACCTACACGTCTAGAATATCATTTTGAAAAGAATTCGGCGATGGTAAAGCCACGTGGAGAGTAAGTGGAAGCTCTGGTTTGAACGATATTCATAGATGTGTATAATAAATCGTTTGAAAAATAGTTTATCACTAATTTGGTAAAAGTATAAAAGGAAGATGGCATCAAGTCACATTTTTATTAATAAAAAATATATGATAATACTAAATACAAAAATAAAACCAATGCAAAATTATTCCGTTTCACAATTGTGGCACACTTAATTAATTAGCCCTGATATACAATCCTCATGAGCCCAATTCTTGCAGTCAAGGCACTGAAACCATTATTCTCTTGACCGACTAGACATGTATGATTCCATACATACTAAGCAGAAGCAGTCATCTTCTTCATCGGTAGAATCTTCTTCAGATTTTTTTATTCCTTTTTTTGTAGTTGTCTTTTTCTTCTGCTGCACTGCTACTTTTATGGTTGTTCTTTGCGTTTTGTTTAGTTCCAACAGTTGTTTTTTAGTCTTGTTTTTCCTGTATTCCTCCTCAATTGGCAACGATTCAGGAGTGTCTGATAAGATGGTAGACTTTATCTTGAAGAATATTGGATGCAAAGCCTGTGGTTGTTATGCTTGGTTTATTTCTAGGCATTTGGAAAAGAAACAGTTATAACACTCAGGCATGTCTGAAGTTAGAAATAACACGGGGTCCAACGTAAAATTGATAGTTTGGACCATAAACCACAACCACTCACGCGTACGCACCACAATACTGTTGAGCTACTGGCGTGCTGAGGGTTTGTGGGACGCGGTTCGATCTTTATAGTCGCTCTGTCAGATAGAGAGGCGTTGTTACTTTCGACCCGTGTCACTTTAGACCCCGCGCTCCCCTACATTTCTATTTTATATTGTTTGCTATAATGCGCTCTGTTTTTCTTTTAATCCAGTTACGTGTTTGTGTTTCTTTGTATAATTTGTAAACATCTAGGTATTTTTGTTATACTGAATTTGCATGTTATTAAAACAGGTACTGTATAATATGATGCCGTAAGAGATTCGCCTCTGGGTTTAGGAATGGAGAAGTTCAGACTGGTGGAAGGAATACCGAATTAATATATACATATATGTATATCACATCTCTAAGCAATAAGGAGGTAGTATTTACTTATGCTAGTAATTTTTAAACTTTTTTCCCCGAGTGTTTGTTTAAGTTGATGTAATTAGAATATTCGATTTTGTGATATTGATTTTTAATACAATGGTGTGTTTGTTATACCACATTTGGGTTTAGGAACAAAAATTTAGACAGGTGGTAGGGTTGCGTAATTAATATATACATTGATATTTCTGAGCAACAATTAGTATTTACTTATGTTATCAGTCTTAAAACTTTTTCGCCGAGTGCTTGTTTATGTTAACGTACTTATTTAGAATATGATATCTTATTTTGGGCCTTATAGTTTTCGACTGGGCGTTTTATTAAAATGTCCTTCTATTTTTGATTTTATGCAGTTGCGTGTCCGTGTTTGTTTGTATACATTTTAAACATATTGGTATGTTTGTTATATCGCATTTGTTGTCATGTTATTAATTCAGTTATTAAATTATAGAATGACATAGAAGATTTTGCACTGGGTTTGGGAACGAAAACATTCTGACAGGAGAAAGATATACGGAACTAATGTACTATAGATAGCTATTTCTAGGGAACAAGTAGTATTTACTAGGACTGTCAGTGTTAAAACATTTTTGATGAGTCCTTTTGCCACGTGGTCATGGTTTTAATTTTAGATCTTATAATTTTCGACTGATTTTATTCAAACGTCTTTCTATTTTTGTTTTTGTGTTGCGTGTCCGTGTTTGTTGTATACGTTTTAAACATGTTGATATGTTTGTTATGCCGCATTTGTTGCTATGATATTAACCCTTCTATCAAATTATAGAATGACATAAAAGTTTTGGGTTTTGGGAACAAAAAAATTCAGACTGATGGAAAGCATAGGGAGTTTAATATATATATAGATAGACTTATGCCATTAGTTTTAAGATGATTTAGTCAAGAGTTTGGTTTAAGTTGATGTAATAGAAAAATTAAATTTGCTATGTTGCCATGATTGCTTATTGTCACGCCTCATAATTTTCTACTACATGCTTTAATAAAATGTCCTCAACGTGCTCTTCATTGTATGGGGGAGAATGCTACGACACCCTGTACATGACACGATGTATGTCTCACTATTTTTATACATATTTCCAA
>JABXWE010022352.1:0-15332 GCA_014611495.1 Limonius californicus | reverse complement strand
TTTTATAAATTATAAAATGTGTTTAATTTTTTTATTATCATCATATTTTAAAAAATAAAAACTGATTTCAAGCAATACGAAATATAAAGAACTAAATAAAAGCTCTGCAGTTAATATAATATGTTAAAATAATCTAAGAATTTAACTTGAGCAGCGATCAGAGGCACTAGCCACTTTGCCTCGTTATGAGCCTGGCCACTTTATCCTATTATACGCCATTTCACTAAATCACAACTACCTTCAAGGAAGACCTCTCTAATTAGATAGAGTTTTCAGCTATATCAGTTTAAAAATAGTATCAGTAATTAGTGACAAAATAATGAGAATAAAATTAAACGCTTACCTTACACCAATACTGGAAAAATTAGAAAATCTGTTGCTCAAACAATTTGGCGAACTGATCACTGACAGAACACTAATGGCTCCTCTACGAGTTAGTTTGCAACGGCGCCGCCAGATTGGAGTAGTTTCCAGCGAGTACAAGCCAATAGCACTTTACCCCTAATGGCCAGTCTCCCCTAGCTGTTCTTTCTGTTCATTAATCAACTCCTTGTAAGTGTTGCCTCTTCCGTGAATATAATTTTATTACGTAGGTTTCGATTTTGAATGACCCAGCGGCAAAATTCCATACGACTAGCGAAATCTGTAGATAAGAGGGTTTGAACAGCCTGGGTATGAAATGGATATAAACCTTGACGTTTTAACATTCTCCAAATTCGCATTCGTGGTACATTAACTTGTGCAGATACACAACAAACAAAGGTGTTGGGATTATTATCAATTTCTCGTAGTATGTTGCCCTCATTGTCTAGTACTTACTGTGTTGGAAGCTCAGTCGCGGTTTCGAGAAAGTTCCTTATTCACATAGGTGATTGTGCACTTGGAAAACTTGTCGCTCTGGTAGTCGCCGATTTGGAATTCTCAACCCATATTCTCGAGTTCTCGAGTGCTACTAAGTTTCCATCACAAAAGCCGTACATGTAATGGATATCGGCGTACTCTCGCGTTGTACAAGTAAACGTTATCAACAATGTTTATAAGCGCAAGCAGAGAAATCATCTTTAATGTGCTTAACTATTTGACATACAAGTAACTAATATCATTTCCATAGTAACGTAGACAGTTTGTATCAAATACCAAATATCATTTATTACTTGGGCTGATTCAGTATTTAACTAAAACAGGCCATAACTTCTTGAATAGTCGATTTAGAGAAAATGACCACTCTTTAGTTTCGACTTATTTTCACCTCTCCTACACGTAGGTGAAGTAGTGACCTCACGCCATGGGACACCCTGTATAAATAGGTAATAGAGTTTTAGTGCGAAAAAGATGTAGGAAACAGAGAAACACACACTGATTGCGAGGAGTTGTGAGGAAGACGCTATTCTAGAAAATTCAGCAATTTTTCTTAAGGAGAGGGAAACTGTAGAAGTGATGCAAATAGTTAAAACTAGAAAGGGAGTGAAGAGGAAAATATGGTTGCGATTGATGGAACGAAGTAGAATAAAATTTGTTAATGTGTTGGAATATTACTATTTTAACGAGCGAATATTTACATAATAAAATCTATAAACGAGACTGTATGAAAACGAATAATAAGGGAGTGAGGAACAGTTATGGAGAAGAGAAAATACTGTTCAATAGAATTTTGAAATACCGAAGTGCAATAGAACTGATTCTTCTGCATTTTTTGACCTCAAGGTATTTCAACAACATCTACAAAAGGGAATGTATGTAATAGGCAAAATGTATTGAAAGACAACACTTCTACGGTCTTGGAAGGTGTAAAACTGATGCCTAGTAATATTTAAGTTTTTTTTTATCCATGTCAGATGATGATGATGATGAAGAAAATGTGTAGTTTTTGCTTAACGAATATTCAGGTTTAGAATTTATGAAATAGCTCCTAAGAGGACGAAAAATAGAAATGCGTTCTGTTATATGTAAAAGGGACTGGAAAATGAAATGTGAGCAATAATTGAAATAGTATTTTATTGCTTTTCACAATAGGAATCGTTTAGCTGAATTGTAGCTGTAATAGAAGAAAAGATGAATGAGAGGATTTTCATATACGGAAAAAAGTAAGCGGAGAATAACATGCTGTACAATAGATATTGTAACATTTTGCAGGAAATATAGGAGGAGGAAAGTTTAGAAATTAAGTAATGTATTTTTGATTGCAATAGTATGTATTGCTTCGATAATTTTTGGTATTCAGATACAGTCTAAAACACATTGTACGATAAGGAATGGTAACTGAGAATTTTATACAGAAGGTGTGAAACAACGAAGATGTACGAGGGGTATTTTTAAAATAAGATCCGTTCTTTAATAAGAAGAAAAATTCTGTAAATATCATTAAAATGTATTTTTTCCATATTCTACATATTGACCACCAAGGGACTCCTTTAAGTACCGAAACAAGTGGGAATATATCATTAAAAATGTGTGGAGAGGAACACAGTTAAAACAAGTAGAGATGGAAAAGGGTTATAAGAGGAAAACCAGGGTAATAAAGTTCACTAAGTACAGTTTTTCTTAACAGGAGTAGTTCGTCTGCATTTTTTCAGTTTGCATTATTCAAGTTTAGGAATGGGACTCTTATATTATATATAATTATCCTAATAAAGAAGACATTATGCATTAAGATTTAGTAATATTAAATTAAGTACATTTTCTACCAATTTTGGCGTAAAGATGTTTACAATTGCATAAGTTCTTGAGAAAATAAATATGAAAATGATAACATACGGGGACGAAGAAGGATGGGCAAAAGATAGACCGGGACAGAATAAAGTTTGTAACGTTTAAATCCAATTTAATTTTTGTTTTATTAGAGTTATGTGGATCATGCTCTAGAAACATATAGTTGTAAAGGCGGTAGTGTCGGTTGGTGGATGCCGTAAAACTTTTAGGTACAATACTTCCCATATAATCTTGTTTGAGCTAAAAAACTTCGGTTGAAACGGATTATGTACCTTCCTACCAATGTTCCATGTCAAGGGTTTTACCTTTCGGTTATACCGAACTATTATTTGGCGGTAAAATCAGTGGGGTCTCTATTTTGAGGAATTGTGGAAATTTACCGATAGATTATTTATATTAAGCTACAATTTATGAAGCAAAATCCAGAGATTAATTAAATCTTAAGTTCTCATTGTTCAAGTTTCTTTATCTAAACGAAGTGTAGTACGATTTAGCGTCTCACGAGTCTATTTATGAAGGTTGCCGCGACCTGCCCTAGTAACTAGATATACTAATATTACGTATACAGACCTCGTTTCTTCTACATTATTGTCCTTCTTTCTCTCTTTTTCTGTGCTTATGCCAATGGCCTATTAATTACTTACAATAGAGTAGGTTCTGTGAGCTCTCTTTGCCTGTAGCCCAGACAGGAGGCTAACCTAACCAGTCGAACAAAGAATAGAAGTTTCAGTATATGGTTTATCAAATATGCTCGTATGACAACCGATCCGGGTGCTCACCCTCGCAGATTGTGCTGCACGACGACTACCGTTTAACCGACGTCCGCTGTACTCCGATATGCAACCAAATTACATTATTGTTATATACCTAATATACAGCGTGTTTTGTTAAACATACGGCAAAAATTCAAGGGATATTCCCTGGACTATTCTAAGAATATTTTGTCCTTTAATGATTTTTGAAAAGCCGCTTTGTTTCGAAGATACAGGGCGAGAAAAATTTTCGACAAAAACAATTTTGTTGTTATCTTTTAACAACATTCCGATTACTAAGAACGGCTGTTGTACCCGCTAACAGCTGGCAAGTGCAGACATTGAAAAGAAAATCAGTTTAGACGTAGATTTCATTTGAATACGTCATGCATTTCATTTATGGACTTGCTGATGGCAATTCATTACAAGCTAGGCGGTTGTACATTGAACGATTTCCTGACCGTAATGTTCCTGATAGAAAAACCTTCTAAAGTATTCATCAACGTCTTCATGAAACAGGCACATTGAAACGAAGTGGAGGACCAGGAAGGCCAATGACAGTAAGAACGGTAGAAGTAGAAGAGAATGTGCTAGACATGATAGAGGAAGATCCAGGTACTTTTACTCGAAAAATTGCAAATAGTTTGATTGTAAGTAATGGGACTGTTTGGAAAATTCTTGATGACTATTTGTTGTACCCATACCACATACAACGCGTTCAAACACTTCTTCTTGTTGATTTTCCTCCACGTATTGCATTCTGTCAATGACTTCTGCACACATTGGTTCAAATCCCTCAACTACTGACGCTGCTTCTGTTTACCGATGAAGCGAATTTCTCAAGAAATGCAATAAGGAATTTTCACAATAACCATGTGTGGGCTGAAGAAAATCCACATGAGGTACTTGAAGATCGTTTCCAACATCAGTTCTCGTTAAACGTTTGGGTTGAAATTGTGGGCTAATTGGACCGGTATTTCTACCACGAAGACTTACCGGCAAGGTGTATCGCAACTTTTCGGAACACACTCTACCTGAGTTTTTGGAGGATGTACCATTGGCAACAAGAAATGCAATGTGGTTTATGCACGATGGTGCACCAGCGCATTTTAGTGTGGTTGCTCGTGAGTTTTTAACATTAACATACGGAAATCGCTGGATTGGTCGAGGTGGACCTCACTTATAGCCTGCTCGATCCCCGGACTTAAACCCCGTGGATTATTTCCTATGGGGCCATCTAAAGTCATTAGTTTATTCTACTCCAGTGGAAAATGTGGAAGATTTCAGAAATCGGATAATTTCTGGGTGTAACTCAATAAGAAACGACCCTGGAGTTTTTGAAAGAGTTTGGCAGTCAATGAGGAGAAGATTGGATTCTTGCATCGTAGCTGGAGCTAGTCATTTTCAACAGTTCTTGTAGATTAAGAAACTTTACATGTAATTTTTGGTAATAAAATGTTGTTATTGTCGAAAATTTTTTCGCCCTGTATCTTCGAAACAACGCGGCTTTTCAAAAATCATCAAAGGACAAAATATTCTTAGAATAGTCCAGGGAATAACCCTTTGAATTTTTGCCGAGTGTTTAATAAACACCCTAGTGTATGTGTGGTCCCATGTGTCCTTCGGTGGTATGTTCATTAATTAATTGTTTTCCCGTAATGGGATTATATAATCGTCTTATGGATTGGGTTGTAATTGTTCCAAATATTCAGGTATATTTATATGATAAGTTGATTTCATTGAATCATTTTTAAACTTAATATGTTTAATACCAATGCCTCATTTCGTACTTTGTGGTAGCATATAAGTTTATAGGTTATTTTTATATATGTATTTTATACATCATAAACCATGTGGCGTCCGCAATTATTATTTAGTTGTATTTGCTTTATACCGCAATGTAACAAATTGTAGGAGAAGAAAGTTGGAAATCATAGGAGGCGAGGAATTCCAATATTGAATACCCTATAAAATAATGTAGAAATACATATCAACCAGTTCATCTATAGCTATTACTTTACGTTATAAGTATTGGTTTCTTAGTATCTTTTCTGTCGATTGAGCAAAACCACGTTTTGTTTATTACATTTATTTCACTACGATAACTACAACAAAAAACTTAAAAGCACATTTTTTATGGAAACACAACATAACCTCTACTTTTCAATTCATACTACCAACCTAACTCTCTCTGTAATATAATACTACCAACAGAAAATTTCATTGCCAACAACACTCCCCTTCAATAAAATTTTCTGTGCGTCACACTCTAAACCTAAGTTTTTACAGAATTTTTCGAACATTGGTTTTGCTAAGGGCTTAGTAAACATATCAGCCACTTGATTAACAGATTCAATATATTTAACATCTATTTCTTTTTCAGCTACCTTATCTCTAACAAAATGATACCTGATGTTAATATGTTTAAGTCTCTTATTATTTTCAGGACCTTTAGTCACTTTAATAGCGGATTGATTGTCTTCATAAATGATTGTGGGTGAACCTTGAATATTAGGAACTCCCATGTCTGACAATAAATATCTAAGCCAGCAGGCTTCACTGGTACTTTCACTTAAAGCACAGTACTCCGACTCTGTTGGTGATAACGAAACACTTGACTGTTTCTTAGATTTCCACGATACACTACAACCGAACACTTTGAACACGTAGCCTGTTGTAGATTTACCATCATTCTTATCACCACCCCAGTCAGCGTCAACGTATCCGCATAGATTTGAATGTTCACTTGTTTTTCTGTATACTAACTGCAAATTCAATGTTCCTTTAATATAACGCAGTACACGTTTTAAAGCTTTTAGTAAATTCTCACTTGCACAGCTTTGGTAACGACTTAGAATGCTAACCGATGTACATAAATCTGGACGCGAACCTAGCATTGCGTACATTAAACAACCAATTAATTGACGACACTTTGTTTCCAATTCTTTACTTTCTGGAACTTCTCTTCTTTCCAAATTAAAATTCGGTTCCATTGGCGTTGCTACCGGTTTACATTCCTCCATTCCAAATTTTCTTAATACTTCTTTCAAATAAGCTGTTTGGTTAATCTTGATCGTTTCTTCATCTTGCTGTATGTTGATCCCTAAATAGTTTTTGACCTTTCCAAAATCTTTCATTTTAAAGTTTTTAACTAGAGTATTTTTCAATTTTTCTATCTCATCCTTATTTGATCCCATAATTAACAAGTCATCCACGTATAACAGTAAATACAATTTGTTCTCAATATTGTTTTTGATATACAGACAATAATCAACTTGTGATCTACTGAATCCTTCTTGTTCCATTATGTTATTAAATTTCTCGTTCCAATATCGAGGGGATTTTTTTAATCCATATAATGATTTGTTTAATTTTAAAACTTTATCATTTTTATTTTCAATTCCTTCTGGAAAATATATGTATATATTTTCTTTTATTTCACTGTAGAGAAAGGCACTTTTTATATCCATCTGGTAAACTGTAAATTCTAATTTATTGGCTACTGCTAAAAGGCATCTCAAGGTTGTCAATTTTGCAACAGGTGCGTAGATCTCGTTTAAATCTAGATTTTCTTTCTGTTGAAAGCCTTTGGCAACTAGACGTGCCTTATACTCTTTCGGTTTTCCATCTTCACTTCGTTTGATCTTAAAGACCCACTTTGTATCTATTATTTCACAGGCTTCAGGAACTTCAACTTCTGTCCATGTGTTATTTTCTTTTAACGTTGTGAGTTCTTCTTCTATTGCCCTTTTCGAAAATTTGGACTCTTCGCATGTTGATGCTTCTTGAAATGTTATTGGTTCAGATAAATTTTCAAAGTTTAAATAACTCATTTCAAAATCTCGCAGTTTATGCGGCAATTGAAGTGACTTTTTGTCCCTCAAATTATATGAATGCGATTTCCTATTATCTTCTTCTATATTATTTTCTTCTTCTCTGACTTCGTCTTCTACTTCTGCATGTTTATTTTCATTGCTTTGCTCTTCTTTCTTGTTTTTAATTTTCTCTTCTATTGGAATCGGTTGGGTGTTGAAATTTTCGTCATTCTCATTTAATTCCTCAAGTTGCACTTCTTTTGATGATTCTTCAAATTTCACATCTCTTAACACTTCTAGTCTTCTCTCTTCTTCGTTCCACAGTCTGTAACCATTCGGAGCGTATCCTACGAACATGTACTTCTCACATCGATCGTCTAACTTTTTGAGAGGACCTACCACCTTTCCATAAGCTTTACATCCAAAAATTCTCATTTTGGATAGGTCTGGCCTCTTCAATGCCCACTTTTCTATTGGTGTTGTATCTACAGCCTTACTTGGGCATCGATTTAAAATATATGCTGATGTTCTAACAGCTTCGCCCCACATTTCCTTGTTAACACTATTTTCTGCCATCAAAGCTCTTGACTTTTCAAGTAAAGATCTATTTAGTCTTTCAGCTTTGCCATTTAATTGTGGAGTATAAGGGATAGTAAAGTCAAATACTATTCCTCTTTGTTTACACCATGCCTTCAAATCTTTATTCGCATATTCTCCGCCATTATCACAACGAATTTTATGCAATTTTAAGCTCCATTTGGCTTCTACTTCATTTACATACTCCTTTACTACATTTTTAACTTCATCTTTCTTCTCAATTAAGAAAACCATGGTAAAATGTGTGTAGTCGTCTAAGAAGGTTACAAAATAGCGCTTATTATCCCATGTCGGGGGATCAATGGGACCACAAACATCTGTGTGCACTAATTCTAATGGTCTACTTGCTCTTTCGCGTACCGTCGAAAACGGCTCTCTGACTTGCCTTGCTTTTAAACAGACTTCACATGTTTTTTCTATTTCATTAAAATCTGTTTTCTGTATTTTTATTCCATCTGCTAATTCTTTAAGTGTTTTTAAGCTACTCATTGGTAGATGTCCTAACTTGACATGCCATTCTTTAATTGTTTTAAGATTTTCTGCTAATAACAGTTGTTCTTTATCTTTATTAATATTTACCACATATAAACCATTCTCATTCTTTTGACCTTGTAAAACTTTATTATTTCCTTTAAATATTTCAACTTTATTTTCTGTAAATATTACTTCCCCGCCATGATCAGTGATGGCACTTACTAATAATAAATTTTTACTTAAATTAGGTACATGCAAGACATTGGTTAAAATACAAGTATCTGCTTCTATGTTTCCTTTTAAATTTGCATGCATTACTTGATTTTCTTTAGCTACACTTACAGTTACATTTGCTTCTGTACTATTTTTCAACATTTTTGTCTTTAGTAAAGTGTGCTGTCGAACCACTATCCACGATGAAAGTTAATTCTTTATCGGTTTTATCTGATCTATTAGAATATGTCAAAAATGAAACTTTATTCTCATTTTGTTTTTCATTTGACTTCTTTCTAAAATAACAATTTCTTTCTTCGTGGTTATTTCTCTTGCAAATACTACAAAACTTTTTAAAACATTGTTTAGCAATGTGGCCTAATTGGTTACATTTATAGCATCTGATTGGATTAGTATTACTACTATGTGAAGGATTTCCTACCTTATAACTTTTCTTACTTGATCTTTCTTTTACAATTGCAGTCTTGAAGGCAACAGCTTCTTCTTGCTCAGTATCCTTGGACGTCTGCCTCATTTCCTCCATTAATAATCTTGATATCAATTTATCCACAGTTTGGTCACTTATCTGTGTACTTTCCCAGGCACTAACAAAGAATTTGTAATCTTCTGGTAAGGTAGACAAAATCTTTGATACTAACATTTCATCATTTATTTCCTGATTTAGGTTCTTAAGCCTATGTGTCAAACTTTGTAATTTGCTTATGTGTGTTGCGATGTCATGACTTTTATCAAATTTATAACTAAAAAACTCTTGCAACAAGGTGCATTTTCTTTGATTAGAATCTCTCTCGTAAATCGCACACAACTTCTCGTACATTTCCTTTGAGTTATTACAGCTCATTATATACGTTAAGGGCTTCTTATCAATTGTAGTTATCATTATTCTTTGTGCTTTTGCATCCTTTTTTTCAAATTCCCTTTTGATCGATTCGCTTGCATCTGTAGCTAACGTCTCCGTTCCATTCACAATACCAAAAATACCTGTGGATTTAAATAGAATTTCCACTTGGAATTTCCACACAGGAAAATCTTCGGCACTTCGTAACTTTTCAATATTATGGAGGTCTTCCATTGTATTCATTTTATGTTTCCTCCAACCAACTATTTTTAAGCTCAAT
Organism: Limonius californicus; assembly: GCA_014611495.1. Taxonomy (NCBI): domain Eukaryota; kingdom Metazoa; phylum Arthropoda; class Insecta; order Coleoptera; family Elateridae; genus Limonius; species Limonius californicus. Next base: position 5,633 of record JABXWE010022352.1, on the reverse strand, counting down.
TTCTCTGAATTTTATGTCAAGGACGTTTACGCCCTGGGCCCATAACCTATTGGTTTCTTGTTATGTCTTCCGTTGATTGAGCAGAACCACGTTTTGTTTATTACATTTATTTCACTACGATAACTACAACAAAAAACTTAAAAGCACATTTTTATGGAAACACAACTTAACCTCTACTTTTTTATTCATACTACCAACCTAACTCTCACTGTAATATAATACTACCAACAGAAAATTTCATTGCCAACAACAGAGACTGTGTAAGGCTTCCCTTGTGCCAAAACCTGATCTAAATCCAAATTGTTGGTCGCTTATAGCTTCTTCACATTTTCTATATACTCTGGCGTGTATTATCTTTATTATTATTATATTTAGAAATATTTTTAAAGTATGACTCATAAGACTTATAAGTCGGAAGTCGTCACATTTCTTGGTATTTGTTTTTTTCGGTATCGGGATTGTATAACTGTGATTGTTTATATATGCTTCCAGGAATACCGAGTTGTTCTACAACCGATCTTATTTTTAAAATCCTATTAAAATTTGACTCTTGCAAAAGTTTATTATTTTCATTTCAGCCAAATACAGACATCTTCTTCAAGGCAAATAAACAATCTCATTATAAACACAACAAAACAAATATTACCCTATATAAAGTGTTTACACCCAGTGAACATTTATTTTCGAATGTTCTAGAATGAACTTCTTTGGGGCATTCTGAATTGGTCGTTAAATACTACGCTCTCATTGGCGGAACAATCCAGAAACCAAAGATTTTTAGAAAAGGATAGACAGACCCAAGCCGCCGGTATATAAGCAACCTGACCTACGCAATACGCAATTGCGTTTTACGTTCGAGTAGGTCAAGATCAAAATTGTTTACTCGAGTAATTATTGTAATATTGGGTGTGTTAGCGTCTTCAACAAAAAGTACGATGTCCATGCGGCCGCTGTATATGGGAGATTGGGACTGCGTTCGCCCGTCCCGTGTCCTGGACCAACATTTTGGAACGGGGCTAGACACTTCCGATCTATTAGCGCCGCTCATTCATCCTTTCAATACTATGTCGTCCTTTCTTAGGAGCCACCCTGGGTACTACAGACCATGGAAGGCCGCCAGGAACGATGTAGGATCCACCATCGCCGCCAGTAAGGATAAATACCAGGTCACCTTGGATGTGCAACAGTTCGCACCTGAGGAAATTACCGTGAAGGTCACGGGTAAGAATACCATCACCGTTGAGGGTAAACATGAAGAAAAGCCCGACGAGCATGGATTCATCTCGAGGCACTTTCTACGCAGATATGTTTTTCCTGATGGGCATGATATTAACAATGTGGTCTCCAACCTGTCTTCTGATGGTGTGTTGAGCATCACAGCACCACTTGCTATTGAATCTGGTGAGGAGCACCGCACCATTCCAATTCAGCAAACTGGACTGCCACTGAAAGTGGAGAAGAAGCCAGAAGGGTCAGAACCTCAGAAGGCTGAATAAATATCAGCCACATACCATTTTCATGTAATTCCGCTTAATTTATCTTTTTTTGGTAAATTGTATGCTTTTTGTTCACTTACTATGTATGTATCCTAGTTGTGTAATTTATACATGTATTTGAAATGTATACAATAAAATGTATTTCAAATAATACCTTTTTCGACAATTAAACAGGTTTAATCAATTATTTTGAAAAGTTTGGAAGCAGACGGACTAAATTATATTCTGGATGTAACTTTGTTACATTTTTGTAGCATGGTAATTAATATTTATTAAAGTAAAAATTTTGAAAGGTAGATGAAGATTATTTACTACTAAATTCAAAAAGTTGAGGACTAGATATTAAATTATATTCTACAGTGAACTTAAAAATTAAGTTTAATATTTTTGGTGGTTAGGGTAATATTTAATAAAAAAAATTAGGAAACATTACATGTTCAATAGATTGTATTCTAGAAAGTACTTTTAAATTTGATATAGGTAAGACAATACTAAAAAAATAATTTCAAGTTTGTAAAGACTAACCATATCAGAAGGTTGGTTGTGAAGATTGTGGATTCATTCCATTATTTTCTGCAGAGTACTTTTAGAATTGAATTCTGTGGTTTGGTAGTTGAGGTATTTACTGAAAAGTATAATTACGAACAGTCGGTGAAAATAATTTAAAATGAATAATGGAAGTTGGTGAAAACTATAGATTCATTATTATAATTCTGGAATTTACTTTTCAAATTGTCAATTTGATATTTTGGTAGTTGGGTAATATTTCTTAAACAAGAACAAATTGAGAAAGTGGGTAAAGATGGTTTAAATACAATACTTTCAAAAGGTTGGGGAAGGTTATAAATACATTGAATGTAAATTAAATGTCAGTCTGCAGAATCGCCCAGTGGGAATCTAAAAATCGGCTAAATCTGAAGTATTAGCAACCTTATTATATCCTCCTTAGTTACACAGTATAAAAATTTATTGATTTACACAATTCATAGAAGCCCTAATCCATTGTAGGTAATTAATACAAATAGATGAAGAAGAAGAATTTCTACAACTCAATGCACTCAAACTCCTAGGAAAAAAAATCAATTTGTATATTACTAAGCATTTATTAGTAAAAAGAACTTAAAATTTAAATGGTTTTTAGTAACAGCGTTTTATTGTATAGCCATAAATACTTTAAAAATAGGTTTAATAAATAAAATAGAAAATTAAAATGCATTAGAATCAATTGAACTTAAGCATATTTTTAGAACTGACCAACGTGCATTATTAGGAAAGCTACAGTACATAATTCTTGGTTTGGGTGTCCATAGATGGTTGTAGAAAGGCTTTAGGATAACAAAATGATTCAGTGGATTCCATATTTTTGAATTGTCAATGCAATAACTTAAAAAAAGTCGGGAAAAATTAATTCTAGCCAACAAAGCGTTGTAGTTACATATTTATTTTAACTTTCACTTCTAACTTCTTGATTTTAATATAGGATAATTGCGAATTTATTAGTTTATTTAACTTCCCTGCTGCTACATCATTAATAGTTGTGTATATATCACTTCCTTATAAAAATTATTTAGACTGCAAGCAAAAGTGAACATTACCATATATCACTACCAGCATCATCTCTACAATCATTTATAAACACCCAATATATAATAAAAATTATTTTGTTTGTATTTATTTATCCATTCAAAGTCCTCCTATTCTAGAAACATTAGTTATCAAATTTTGATAGGCTGTACCGCAATCACTATTTTAATCTTTCTCACAGGGTAACATTTAAACAAAATAGGCTGCCAACTGAGACATTTTATCCTTAGGTGGTTTAGGCTTTCTCCTGCCTCTGCCTCTCATAGCAGGCTTGGCAATATTGACCCGTTTGCTGGCGACTGCTTTATGCTTTTCAACCAGGTTGGAAAACTGTGGTGTGCAAAATATACACCCGGTCATGTCTGCCACATCACCAGGTAGCTTGGATTTGTCCTCTTTGTACTCCACATTAACTAGTTGCGAACCGCAGTCACATGTTTCCTCCTGGACGGCAATCTTCAATGCATCATCAAATAAATGAATGATAACATCACACCTGCAAATGAATCAATTGTTGTGATTGTTGTTAATAGAGTCATCATAACAAAAATATAATCATGGTAAGTGTGTAATTAAACGGTTCATTTGAATTCAATTAACTGTTGTTCCTTCAAGAAAGGTGATGTTAAATGTCATTATGTATTACCAGAGTTTGGAGTTGGGTTGGAGGTCGCAGTTTTTTTTTAATAGATTTTACTAGAATGCTATTTCAAACAAAAAGTAGCATGTAGCCATACCAAGCTACAAAATAGAGAATAATTATAAAAAAACATCAAGAAGCAACTCTTTCACTACCTACATAAATTTAACTAAACTACCTAGAACATATTTCTGGGTACAAATATAATAGGATTTCCAATCAACTTATAAGTTTCTATTACTTTAAGTAAAATTTTGCAAAAGCCCTTAACTTAGTAATGATAATACAAAATTCCCAGACGTAGAAACCACAAAAAAAGACAGGTAGAGGAATCCCCTGAGAACTTAGTAATTACGTTTAATACTGCACATCCTGCAGTGGTATCTTCAAACGTTCAATTTGACCTTTGTAATTTAGTTTACTATACCTCGCTAAAGTCGCAAGTTATTCTTCATTTAATTGTGCAAATATCAAATGAGAGCTGTTAAGTTGTTTGCCACAGACTTCAGGTTACCCAAAGGAGGCCAATATTCCGGGAAATCGAGCAGCAGGAACATACGATGGAGGTTCAAATTTGACCTGCATTTTATTTTTTCTGAACGTAATTGAAGAGATACTGCAAAGCGGTTTTATATTCATCGAAGTAGACATGATAGGCAACGCCATAAACAATTGTAACTTGGTTGTATGGATACCGTCAGTTGCATTAACAATGTCGTGCAACAATGTGTCAAGTTCTGTTGCACAACGTGTAATTGTTAAATTTCTTTTCAAAAGCTTTTTAAGGTCACTTCGCCCAAAAAATTCAAAACACAACCATCGGCTGGCAAAGTTATGGCGACTGTATTCTGGGACGCTATTGGACCAATTTACGTCGATTTTCTCGAAGAAACAAAAACGATTAATTCAGCTTATTATAGTGGGCTTCTTGGAAATGTTAAGCTGGCCATACGAACAAAAAGACGCGGTCTCTTAAGCAAGGGCGTTATTCTACTGCACGATAACGCTCGCCCACATACGCCCATCTAACGAACAATACATTAGCTAAATTGGGCTGGGAAGTATTGTCTCACCCCCTATATAGTCCGGACATGGCCCCAAGTGATTATCATCTCTTTGCGTCACTCAAAAAGTTCTTGGGAGGCAAGCGATTTGTCTCTAATGAGGAAGTGAAGGATGCGGTGCAAAACTGGCTACGTCGTCAACTAAAAGAATTTTTTTCGACTGGAATACGTAAGTTACCGGAGCGAAGGGACAAGTGTATTTTAAAAGGTGATTGTTACTTAGGAAAATGATGTATACATAATATTAATTGATAGTTTGTATCGACTAGAAAAATAAAATGCCGCTCAAATTTGAATCACCCTCGTACTTTTCTACCCGCATTTCCTTTTGATACTGCAAAGTATCTAATAATTTAGCAAAGGAGTTAACAATTCGCTTTCGGCACCTTTTACAGCAGTGTTTACAAAAACCTTGTTAACATAAATACAAAATGAAAGTCAAAGTTACATGTAGACAACCTTCAATTGATTAAACATGGAGGGTGTGGGAGTCACTATTATACAAACATCTATAGTTCAACAAATTTTAGCACAAGTGAATGTGGTAAACAATTACGTGTAGTTCTTTAGATAGGTTAGGTAAAAGGTTTTGTTCGTCGTTATCTTATCTATATCCAGCCTTCTCTTAGATTTAGCGTTTTTTGGTTATTATTTGGGTAATCACAATCTATGAAATTGTAACTATCCACTGCTGAAAGTGACGAAGTTTAAGGACTAAAAGACTAAACATGTGGAAGATATAACGACTTTGATTCACAAAAAATCTTAACCGGGTTTTTAAAAAAATAATTTCAAACTGAGGAACAAAAATGTAAATACATAAGTCTAATGTCAGTTCCTGCAGCCCCC